>APFE030278624.1:0-29120 GCA_000404065.3 Pinus taeda
AAAAATGAAAAGATTGCCGAGTGTTTCTTTTACACTCGTTAAAACGGAATTAAAAGACGGTCCCCTTACAGCCCTTTTCTGACCGAAAAAACAGGAAAATATTGCCAGATTTTTGTCGTTTCAAATTCGATATTGGAAATAAATGACGTGTCCTTGATCGCTTTTTACTTTTCAGGTCAAAGACACTAACTATGAAAATATCCTTGGTCGCAAGATCAAGCGGTTCTCCTAGGTATTATTTTATACTTTTCCGGGCTTAGGAGACACAAATTTACGAAAAAGTCCAATCTGGAGTCTTCTAAGTTTTTCAGACTCTCTAAATATGAAAAACGCCGAGTTTCTCCTATACTGGACTCGGAAAATTCGAACGAGTAAAAGGACCCTGTTATTAAACAAAACAGGAATGGACCACCTTCTTAGGGTTCAATCAAAAACTAAGTTGGACCTCACCGAAGGATGAGCTACAACAAGCATAGTATCCTCCAAGCTTGTAAAATAAAGAGCTACTTTCCAGAATGGTGGGGGAAAAATGAGAAAGAAGCGCCCTATTTGAATATCCTTTTGTCTCAGAAATAACCCTTACTACCTACTTTGAACCGACAACTTATTCATTCGACCTGGGTTGGGAAATCCATGTCTCAAACAGTTGACCAAGATCATTAATTATCTTCTAGCCGGGTTATGGAGTCGACTTGAGTCATCGCACCAAACCATCTATTGTGTCGTTATGTGTTCAAGAGGTCTGTAAACAAAACATTCAACCGCAAAATACCTATCATTCATTGTGTCATCATTGAGTCAGTCCTTGCAGCAACATTTCTTCAACTTGAACTATGATTCGTGTTGTGGGCTTGCCTACGACGGGTCGCTTTCTATCGACATCAGCACATTATCTAGAGAGTTGACTTAGAAATCGTCAGTACCTTGGAGTCTGCATGCATCAATGGCAGGTTTCTCGCCTTCGACGTCAGTTTTTCATCATTGACTTGCGATCGAAGGATTCCATGAAATGTTCGACACCGACTCATTCATTCACATCTCATGGATTGTGCTGGGTACTTTGAGAACCATTGACATTACTGGTGTCTCTCTCACGCTTGTTAACAGTTTACATCATTGACTGGTATCAAGTGGTTTCTACCATGTTCGACATCGACTCATTTATTCACATGGCTAGAATCGTACCAATTCGGGAAGTAGAGATGAAGACCCTGGATCTAGTTTCCACCATCCAGGCTGCGAGGAGTTTTGTATTCATTATGTTGTAGACCAATTATAAATAGATGGCTACGTCCATACTGTGTCTACACGAGTCTATGATTATGATGTATTATGAAATCAATCCTGTATCAGAGTAGTTAGTACAATAGTTAAAGTTTTGATCTGAGTATGGGAATGCCTACCTCAGCGATGATATGATCTTATACATGTATTTTGTGTTGAAAATTGCAGGTTCTGACCGGCTCTCCACAAGATAATCCTCGAAATGATAAAGTACTTCACCCTTCCTAGATGATATAAAACCCTTATCTATTACAGGCTTCGCACTTTAGGGGGCAATCTGTTACACTGAAATTTGTCACCATGACTATCTGCAGTTAATATGGCTCCATCAATAGTCATATTATCCTCCTTGTCAAGCCTTATACCTCTGCTCTTCATGTCAAACTTCAAAAAGAGAGAAAGTCATTAAAAACATGTTTATCTCTGGGTACGCAGGTTCTCTCTACCTTGCCTGCGTGTACGCATCCCAAGCTCATTGTACCTGCGTACTTGTACGCTCTGTAAGCCAAGGGATGGGTGCGTACTCCTGTAAAGGTCAAAAGGCGCGAGTTTCATCTTAAAAAAGTTACTTGTGGTCATTTCTAGAGCATTCTAGAAGATTGTTTGACGTGTATTGAGCGCCTCCAGATGGTTCATGTATCCCTATGAAAGAGGAACTTATCCCATCAAGAGAGGAGCTACCCCATCCAAAAGAGGGGCTTATCCCATTGATGGTGCACCTGATTAACTTCCTCTAGAACAGTATAAATACAGGCATTGGGCCAGAGGAGGGGAGGTTGAAAGCTGAACATTCCAAAGGGTAGATGCTGCTGGAATTAGGACTTCCTTGTAGAAGCTTGTGAGGAGAGATTACCATCCTTTCTTGTTTCATTTGGAAGTGGGTGAGCTTGTCAAAGTAGAGGAAAACTCTTGCTGGACCCTGGGAGGAACTTGCACAACACCAAGGCTCAGGTTGTAATGGTTTCTTTTGCTTCCTTAATACAAATAAGTCCATTCTTCTCAATGATTTGTTGTTAATGAATTGTTTCATATACTCCTTGGTCTATATGTTGAATATGTTTTGTTTTATGAGATATTCAGGTGTTATGTAATCGTTTGATTGTTAGTGTATGCAGGTTTCGAAGTGAAGGAGGAGCTCATCTGGATCGACGAGGCTAGACTACTACAACAGCGTTGGACTTCAGGTAGGATCGAAAACACTTGGTTTCTCGTATGAAAATGCATGTTTAGAGAAGGATTGCTCTTAATTGTCTTGTTTGTCACTAGAAAGTCTTAGGCTTCTAGGGAGGTTGGTTTTGTTCGCAAGATTAACTCTTTCCGTATCTTCGATTGCTTTAATTTGGATGAACGCTAAGCATTCTCTCAAAAACACAGAATAGTTAAAAGATGGTTTCCTAGTGGCAAGTAACCTTTGGACCAAGTCAAAGATAAGGGACAGTCTGGTTTTTAGCTTCTTGTTTTCCTTGTGTTGTGCACGAGACTGTTCAAGAACTTCCCAATTTCTGTATGCATAGTTGAGTGATAATGACTTCTGTTCTTGAAATGCCTTTCCTTGTGAGAGATCATACTTTGTCTTCCATGTATCCCTTAGTTCTTGAAAACTGGAGTTCTGGGTGTGAGCATTGTTGACACATCGAGGATCAGTCTTGGTGTGAGCATTGCTTACACATCGAGGTTTAGTCTGGGTGTGAGCATTGCTTACACATCAAGGCTCAGTCTGGGTACCCACAGTCTTAAAAGACTTTGGTACTGGTTTCTGCTCTGTAACAACTAGAGTAGGCCGAGGTTGTTTTATTTATTCCTCCAAGATCCCTGAAGACCCTGCTGGTTCTTGTGTAACAATAGGGTATTCCTTTTTAACTATAACAGGAGGTGATACTGGACTGGCTCCAGAAAACAGAACTTCGACTATATTATAACCGGCTCGAGAATAGAGATCACCACATTCGCTGCACATGTATTCATTGTATTGATCCTTTTCTGCACTCTTTTCAGCTGCAGATGCTACCTGAGCTAACATGTATAGATTGAGTTCCTTTTCATAAGCTTCCCTTTCCCTTGTTAACTCTTGCTGATAAGCCTCAATTTCAGATTTCAAAAACTCATTTTCTTCCTGAAGGGAGGATAAAGTAACCGGGCCTTCTGTAGCAGTTGCAGGTACCAGTGGATGGGAGGATTTTTGTTCAGTGGAAAATTCATCATTTGCGTCCTCAATAGGTGGTTCTTGTGTAGCACCTATTGGATTAGTGGCTGGTTTTTGTGTAACAGCCACATCTAGGTCGTCTTCCTTTTGTTTCCCAACAGGTGGTTCTTGTGTAACACCTGTTAAGTTAGTGGCTGGTTCTTGTGGAGCAGCCACATGCCGTACATCGTCTTGGGAGTCTACTTTAGATGAATCAGCAACTAGTTCTTGTGGAGTAGCTGCATCTTTTGAAAAAAATGATGTCACAAAATCATGAACGCTCTGCATTTCAGCACCCGAGGGTGAGGAAGGTGAGGGTTCAGGGCTAGGCGGAATACGAGATTTTAGGATGATAGGTGGGGAATTTGGGGTAATGGCCTAAGTTGTTGTAGACATCCTTGTTTGTCACCGAGGTAAGGAAGCAGGAAAAACAATGGTTTTTCTCTTACGAGCACTTTTCCTTAGGGTAGGGGGATTATCAGAAATAGCGGCTTCCTTAACTGAGGCCCTCGTTCTTCTCTTTAGTGGGGTTGTAGCTTTCTCTTGTCTTTTCCTTTTGAGCATAATAATGGGGGTATTGTCATCCGAATTATCGGTGGGAATATGGACGATGGGAGTGGATGATTCAGCTTCATTAAGGGGTGGGGTCTGTTGCGGATTTTCAGTGCTCAATTGGGGTGTTTCAGCTACTGGTTGCTGATTTTCGGCAGCTTGCTGGAGGTTTTCTTCTGCTGGTTGAAGGATTTCAGCAGCTTTCTAGGGAGGGTTGTTAAGGGGAGGGGGATTGTGTAGGGCAAAGCCTCTATGAATTAAGAGCTGAAGCAAACGATGGTGCATGAGGGAGAGGAGTGGGTGCCTTGCATTCACGGTATAGTGTGCCATATTTTTTAGACAGACAAGAAGATAATATGGAATATTTATTAAATGACCATGTCTTAAATGATTCAATAACATAAAGTCGTGCTGGTAGACTACCTGATAACATCCCTCGCAGGTGAAGTAATGCTTAACAAACTCTGTAACCTTCGGCCATGGCGGTGGTAGTGAACGAAGTGCAACACCCCTGCCTTTAAGTTCGACGTGCTTCCCTGGTAGCAGAAAATCTTGTTGTGCATTGAGAATGAGGTGTTTCCAGCTGAACCAACGAGTACCATTGGTTGGTAACCCTAAAACCTGCACTATATCCTCCTCTGTTACTGGAATTCGCACTCCTTGGACAGTAGATTATCCTTCCCTCAAATTGCATGCGAATTCCAGAACTTGCTGGGAATCAAAATCCGGAAGCCTTCGGAAATAGTCCACCCATCCTGCTTGTAGAAAGATTTGGTATGCCTCCTGGTAAAGTTCCAATAATGTCGTTGAGCCAGGTTCATGTCTAACAACATTTTCTCCCATAGTTACTGGTTCAGCGAAATGCAGAGTGCAGAGCCGAGTTGCCACAGTCGAAACAGAGTAGGATGTTGCAAATGAAGTTATGACACGATAAGGCACATACAGGGTGACTAGACACTGCCGCGAGAAGTAAGAAATGACGATAATCGGCGTATCATGTAATGATTGCAATATTTCGGTATTCCGCCCCAACTGCGGCTAGAATGATATGGTTGAAGGTACGGTGATTTCGGCAATCATATCAATATCTTCTCATTAACTACAATTTAATATTTACACCTAAACACGCATACCTTTACATTTTACCTTTGGTTGTTGCGCGAAAAGTATTATCTCGTCATTAATAGATCGATGATGGTCATAAAAAAGGGTTTGTAAAGTATGAGGGTTTTTATACACAAGGTTTTCTTTATTCATGAGAAGTAATAGTGAAGGAACATAATTATCAGGATGAATGGCTGATTTATTTAATGAAGAGTGATATGTATCCATCATTTTTGAGAGAAAGTAATGGTTCATTCTCAAGAAAAATGGGAAAATTGGTGCTTCTTAGGAAAAATGGAAAATATTGGTGTTTCAGCACCGGGAAATGTTGTTTCAGGAACGAGAAATGGTTTTTCAACAATGGGAGATGGTGGGAAAATGTTTCTAAAGGGAAGTGAGAGGGAATGAATTATGATTTGAAGTGAAATGGCAATGTTTCCCAGGCCGAAGCTTGATCCTTCCTATATTGAAATTTTTCTTCTCAGCCATCCTCCGAAGCTAAGATCTGCAAAATAGTTAATTGTAACATGGCAACCCTTGACAGGGATTATTAGTTAAGAAATCTAATCTAAGAAAAATAAATATATAAACAGAAAAACTAAGTGTAATGAGGGATGGCAGACTCCCCAAAAAGACATAATGTATATCTGTCATGCAAGTGGCTTTGAAATCCTCTTTAGAAATAGGTTGTTGATACAAATGGAGCTGATACCCATTCACTAACCATGGTGTTCTAGAATCATCAATTGTTAGGAGTCTGACTGTTCCATTTGGGAAAACAATATCTACTTCATAAGGTCCTAGCCACCTTGTTCTTAATTTACCTTGAAAATTTTCAAAATGGGACTCATACAGTAGAGCCCAATTACCTTTCTGGAATTGCTTATGCTTAATGGTTTTATCATGCCATCTGGTTCTTTGCTGTTGTATCATAGTTCTTTGATGGATGGCATCCAACCTCTTTTCATCCAATTCCTGAAGCTACTGCAACCTAGCTGTCTATACATCAGTTAAGTCAAGGTTAACAGCTAAAGCAGTCCTTAAGGTTTTGATTTCAAATTCCATAGGAAAAACAACACTTTTACCATAAACTAATTCATAAGGTGAAAAACCCATAGTATTCCTCCAAGTAGTTCTATAAGCGCATAATGCTTCCGGAAACCTTTGAAACCAATCCCTTCTATTATCCTTTACCGTTTTTGTTAAAATGGTTTCGATGAATTTATTTGTACTTTCCACCTGCCCATTGGCCTGGGGGTGATAAGGCGTAGTCATTTTATGCTTAATGTGATATTTTTGAAGTGTATCTTTAAAGCCATGAGAGTTGAAGGGAGGTCCTCCATCTATGACTAGTTCTCTAGGAAATCCAAACCTAACAAAGATTTCTTCAAATAAAAAGGTTAAAATTGATTCTTCATTAGCTCTAAGGAGTGCCTTAGCTTCCACCCATTTAGTCATATAATCTGTGCAAACCAGTATATAAGCTCTTTGATTGGATGGAGGGTTGATGGGACCTATGAAATCTAGAGCCCATTTTTCAAAAGGTTCAAGTATTACCTGGGGGTTCAGTGGCATTTCATCCCTGTGATTAGGCTGGCCCATTCTCTGACAACTATCATAGGCCCTAACATATTTCTTTGCATCCTTGAAAAGTGGGCCAATAATAACCCATTCTAAGAACCTTGTGTGCTATTCTTTTATCAGCAAAATGCCCTCCACAAGGGCTATCATGACAAACCTTCAATATATCATAAACTTCATCTTCTCTGATGTATCTCCGGATTTCCTGATCAAGTCCTATGTGAAAAAGACACCCACTTATCCAGCTATACCTAGCACTTTGCTGAATGATCTTTCTTTTCTCTCTGTGCGATAGGTGTGATGGTAGCTTCCCTGCAACTAAATAATTGGCAGTGTCTGCATACCAAGGTGAGTGAGTAGATACTGCAAATAAATATTCATCAGGAAATGAATCATCTACTGGAGTGTTCTCATCAATTTTTATCCGAGAAAGGAAATTAACAACTACATTTTCTTTACCTGGTCGATCTACAATTGTAATATCAAATTCTTGTAGTAATGATAACCATCTGGTAACTTGAGCATTTGTAACTGATTTGTTCATTAAATACCTAATGGCCGAGTGATTAGTATGAACAAAAGTAGTGTAACCGGTAAAATAATTTCGAAATTTATTAATAGCATAAATGACTGCTAAAAATTCCTTCTCGGTAATTGTGTAATTAAGTTCAGCAAGGGTCATATTTTTACTAATAAAATAGATAGCATAAGGAAGATTGTTTTCTTCTTGACCTAAGACAACTCCAATTGCAGTATCTGAAGCATCAGAGGATATATCAAAGGGGAGTGCCCAATCAGGTCCTCTTAATATGGGAGTTGTAGACAATTGATGTTTAAGTTCATTAAATGCTTTTTGACAACCATTAGTCCACTTGAATTCAGCATTTTTCATAAGTAACACAAACAAAGGAGAAGCTATTTTAGAAAAATCCTTGATAAATATTCTATAATATCCAGCATGTCCTAAAAAACTTCTTACATCAGTTTGTGTTTTAGGGATAGGAAGAGTCTGAATTACCTGCACTTTAGCTGGATCAACTTGAATTCCTAGGAATGAGATGAAGTATCCCAATACAATTCCTTGATTCATCATCATATGGTATTTTTCAGTACTTAAGGCAAGATGTGCTTCTATACATCGTTTAAGTAATTTCTCAAGGTTTTGTAATGCATCTTCAAAAGTCACACCATAAGGAGTAAAGTCATCCATAAATATTTCTAAGGAGTCATTAAGCATATCAGAGAAAATTCCTATCACTGCTCTTTGAAATGTTGTTGGAGCATTACATAGCCCAAATGGAAGAACTCTATAAGCAAAAGTCCCCCATGGACTAGTAAAAGTGGTCTTGTCTTGGCCTTGGGGTGCAATCTTGATCTGGTTATATCTGCTAAATCCATCCAAAAAGGAAAAGAATCTCTTTCCTGACAAATTGTCTAGCACCTGGTCAATAAATGGTAAGGGGAAGTGATCTTTCTGAGTGGCTTTATTTAGAGCTCTATAATCCACACACACTCTCCATTTCCCATTTTTCTTAGGTACAATCACTAATGGAGAAACCCATTCACTATCAGATATAGGATATATAAATCCTTCATTCAGTAATTTTTGAAGTTCTTCTTTCACAATTTCCCTTAAATTGGGATTCATTCGTCACTGGGGTTGAAAGACTGGGTGATACCCCTCTTTGATATAAATACGATGAGTACATAATTCATGAGAGATTCCCTTCATATCTGTGCAGTCCCAGGCGAATGCTTCCTTATTCTCACGAATTAACTTTATTAACTGTTGTGTTTCAGCATCTGTTAGGTTAGGGTTTATATTCAATGTTTTTCCAGGCTCGATTTATATTGTTATACTCTTGGAGGAGATATCAGCTGATGTTTGAGATGAATTTTCAGTTTTAAGGTTTTGTTGGGATTCAGGTTCCAAGATTGTAGTCAAGTGATCATGTGTTTCATATTTAATCGAAGAAGGTTCAGAAATAAAATTACTAATTAGTTCATCTTCGGTTGTATCTTTAAAAGTTAAGGCTTGTCCGATAGTCAAGATGGGTTGGGTCTCATAATCCTCATAATCTAACCATACAGAGTTATCATTGTTAATCATAGGTGTAGCATGAGGGTAAAGAGTAAGCTGCTTGGTTTCACATCCGTTAGAAATTGTCATTGAACCTGATCTACAGCTGACGAAGGCATCTGCTGTAGCCAGCCAAGGTCTCCCTAAAATCAATGGATGTCCCCCCAACTTTATTTTAGTCTGTAACACAACAAAATCAGCTGGGTAGTTCCAAGATTCGACTGAAATTATCAGGTCTTCAATAACTCCTTCTGGTTTGATTGTGGAACGGTCAGCTAGTTCTAGAATGGTTGGGGTTTCCCTAATTACATTCTTTAACTGTAATAACTGTGCAGTTTCAAGTGTGATAATATTTATAGCAGCACCTAGATCTACTAGAACTCTGGAAACAAAAGTTTTTCCAACCTGTACTGTAACTGTAGGATGACCAGGGTCACCATATTTCACAGGAGGGGCTTTTCCTGACATTAAAGCAGCTAGATCACCCATCACATGAACTGTGAGGGGATCTTTAGCTTTTCTTCCAGGTTTCTTAATGCAAATATCTCTAACAGTTCTAGCATATATTGGTACATCTCTAAGTGCTTGTAAGAGTGGAATTTTAACATACAAATTCTGCAATTCTCCTAAGAGGTTAAAAGTAGGTGGCTCAAGTGTCTTGGTAAGAGCCAAACGTTCAGGGAATGGTGGCTCTGCTGTTTCAGCAGTTTTACTAGAGGATGACTCAACTGTTCTAGCATTGTTATTAGATGAATTTTCTTTTCCTGTCTTCTCTTTATCAGAGTCAGAAGAAGTAATGTCATCAATAATGGGTTCAACTATTCTCCCAGAGCGCAAATGAATATCATTACATTGCATAGGGAAAACAGGCTGGTTTTGAATATCAATGACCTGCAGAGCTTTATTTTTATTAGGGTTGGGGTTCGGTTGCACAGACAACTGGGGTCTCATTGTCTAGTTATTCAGTGGAGCATTTGATGGCAGGGAGAGAGATTGCTGATACTGGGGAAATTGATTTGGAAATGGGATTTAATGAGCTGTCCAGTTTGGGTTCCATTGATTAAAATAAGATTGCTGTAGAGCCCAGGGATTCCATATTGTAGGATCGACAAAGGGAGGATTTGGTTGCTGCATGGGTGGGAAGTTCATTTGGTTGAAGGGTGGGTATTGCATTTGATTCAAGGGCGGGTAATTTGCTTGAAAAGGAGGATGATTATTCCAACGATTAAATGGCATATTAGAATTCGTACCTTGTTCTCGTGGTTGCCATTGCCTCCTCTGTGTTAGCAAGTAAACTTCCTCAGCTTCTTCTTCAGTTGGTTACAATGCTGCTTTTATTCTTGGTAAAGAAGGGCAATTTTGAGTCTCATGGTCCTTCTCGCAAATAGTGAAAATTGGTACCTTGTCCAGTGGGCATTCCCTTAGTGGGTGTTTTTCTTTGCATTTAGAGCAGAAAATAGACAAAGCAGCTTCTGCCTCTGCCTGCTTCTTTTTAACCTGCAAGGAATTAATTTGTGAAGCAAAAGAGCTTAACATTTTAGTTTTAAATTCTTCAAGTAAGTTACCTATTTTAGCCCGTGTTGCTCCTCCACTAGCTGATTTTTGGACTCTTGAGTATGTACTATCTCTGCTTTTTGGTATGTTTGCTACTCCTCTTGAACATCTCTTACAGAGGTTGACAATCTCGTCATATGATTCCTTAGATATATCCCCTTTTCCAAGCATATTCAACATATCTAAGTAGTCATCTCGTACCCCTTTTAACAGTATTGACTTGAGAATATCCTTACTCATATTCGGATGATTAGATCGCTGCAAATTATACTGTAATTTTTCCACGAAATCCTCCAGGTTCTCGTTCTCCTTCTGAACCATCTTAAATAATTCCTCCTTCCTTTCTCTTTTTCGGCAATAGTCCTAGTATTTGGCTAAGAATTTTTCTTTCATTTCATCCCATGTTGTGATCACATGTCTTCCCAGGCTCATGAACCACCTTAGTGCATTTCCTTTTAATGTTGCTGGAAATAACTTTAACTTTTGAGAATTAGTAACATAATCATAAATCCTACATAATATATCAAACTTGAATAGAAATTCATAGGGTCTTCAAATGATAAACCATGGAAATTAGGTAGGGTTGAGAGTGGGATGTTCTTCATAGGAGTTTCCCCTCTAGGAAGATCTCCAATAGGGAATTCCAAGGTGGAAAGGGAATTTTCTCCCCCTCCTTCTCTTCGTCCCCCACCAATGGGTCCTTCGTTGTTTCTGTCCATTGGTTGTTCCCCTGTCTCACTTGCCCAGTCTTCAGCACTTTCTGTAGGGCTTTCAATGTCCTAAACTGGTTCCTCAACTTCAATATCTTCTATTGGTTCTTCAACTTCAATATCTTCTATCGGTTCTTCGATACCTTCCACTGACTCCTCGATTTGTTCTACTGTCTCTTCGGCCCTTTCAGGTCCCAATACTCCCTCCGTTTTGTAATCCGTCTCGAGAGGGTGCCAAATTTGTGGCCTCCGAGAGCTTATCTTCTGGGATGTTTTAGCTTTTGAAATAATGTCATCAATGAAAGTTTTCCTTCCTCCTCTGCCTTGGCCCCTGCCGCCTGTAGGGTTAGTTTTCCTACGTCCTTTCATGCATCCTTTACATCTAAAAGAAAATCATTAATGCTCTTAAAATCTTCAGTCACCTTCCCCGTCAACGGCGCCAAAATGTTGGCCACTTTAATTGCTTACTAATTAAACAGTCGAGTGCCACATAAATCGTCAACCCGAGAAAGTCCGATTATTTCAAAGGCAACTACGTACTGTATGTACTAAATTTTAATAGCACTAAAAGTTGTAGTATAAATAAATCACACCCTGTTAAATCTTTACTCTGTGTCACAACAACTATACTCTATTGCAGATATCTAATAAGAGATGGATATTTAATTGGAAAGAATAAATCTTCAAAAGAAAACAACGGCTGTTCTGTAACAAAGGATCAGGACCCTATCCCCAGAGTAGGAACCTTCAGCACCTGCCTCTGTTATCTAGTTCACCAATTCACTCCGTAAACCTAATCACCGATGAGGCACTCATGAAATAGCATCAATCGATTAAAAGAGAAACAGAGTTTCAGCAAAAGTAAGATAACATCCAGAAACAATACTTGTTAACAAGGTATGAACAAAAATCACACTTAATGCACAATAGAAAGGGAATGGGTGAATCTTGTGATGAAGGTGGTCCCTGTCCTTCTCACAAGATTCCCCAGGACACAGAAACTAAGATGAAATACTCGAACAAAACTTTATTCATTCATCAATATACCATATTACAGAAAAGATTTAGTCTCGTTCCTTCAACTACGATCCTTGTGTTACAACTTGTTCCCCCCCTTCTAATGTAGATGTCTCCTCTTTATAGAGGAGACATCTATTACAAAATATTTACATTATAGATTCTAGTTCAACCCTTTATACAAAAATAGGGAAATTAGTTTCCCGTCAACAGAATGTTGTTACAGTAATTTAGATTATGAACGTTACAACCGATGTAACAGCTTCCTCAGTGATCGATCAGGTTCCTTTGTTGTTGTCAAATCTGGTACACAAATCTCAACTGTCTCCTTGAGATTTCCATGTTGTTCTTGTTGTTTCAGCTTCGAGATTCACATACTGTTCCTGCTGTTTCAGCAACTGCAAAAGATAGTCCTACCAGCTTTAGGTAGTTTCAACATTGCGGTCTGCACATCATTCTTTAATTGTTTAGCAACTCAGTCAACTTCAAAGATCAATTATAAAGATAGCATGATTATGTGTTAAATAATTAAACATATAGCAATGAGAAGAGTCACTGTATACCTTTAGAATGATTGAGTCAAAACACTAGCAAGGACTTTCAAATATGGGTTGAAAAGGGTAATATTATGACAAAATATAAGGTCAAAGAGAGACAATAGGGGATCCTAACAATGGTCCATGGACCATGGGCAGGTCGACTCACTTTCTATTATTTTACCTTATTTTCAGGTGGACTACCTTTGACTTGACTCATTACAACTCACTCTCCACGCACTTTGCGGAGCCTTTACAATACCAATATCCCAAAATTGTGGGCTTTAAGCCCTAAAACTATTATGTGGGGGACCCTCTGCCAAATAGGCCCCAAACACAAACATCGTGACTCATCCAGAGTCACTTGGCCGGTGCGATGATCTTTGCTCAGAGTCCATCCAACAACCTTTACGCTTTGTGGATGTTGGCCACATGTTCCTTCGCTCTCTGTTGTATCAATTGTGCACAAGGCTCTGATGCATCATTGTCAGAGGTGTCCTATTTCCTTTTTGCATATGTGTCCTGCATCTGGGCCAGCTTGCTTTCGATCATGGTAGTGACCGTGAACGCTTCCTCAAGCCAAGGCTGGATGCGTGCTTTAAGCCCTGCTTCTTTCTGTCATGTGGCATCCACCTATTCTTTCAGATCCTTGACCTCCCTTATCTTCGCCAATCTTTGGGTGAGGGCGATCATTTGTGCGGTTCCCCAAACATCGTCATAAGCCTACTACAATTCCCATGCTTTTGTCTCTAACTACTATAGCATTGGGTCCTCATGGAGTGAGGTGAGCATTAAGAGGGACTGGTCCAACAAGCCAGTGTAGTCTTGCACAACCTGCTCTATCTCTTTCAACCCCAATTGAATGGCTTGGTGGCACTGCTTTCTGACTTCTAGGGGTGTAGAGGAATACGCCTTCAGTTGTAGCTCTGCTATTTGCAAGTTCAAATCCAACCGAATCTTCGCAGCCTACTCCTAGGTCATGCGGACTCCAGATGCCAGTTGGTGAATCTTTTCTACGGTGGGGAGTGCTGATAGTATGACCAAATCCGCAATGTTGCTACAAGCTTCCTCCATTGCCTGTTCTAATCCATGGTTTTGGGCAACCATGCTATCGCACTGTAGGTTGAGCTATCCTAAATTTACCTTTTTCTCATTCAAGACTTGGAGAGCGTGACCCTCCCTTGCACGAAGCTTAGCAGTTACCCCATCCTGCAACTGGTATAGGGTTTCTCTTTTGGGAAGGGTGGCCAAATTCAACTCTCAACCCCTCATGTCACCTTTGGCTTCTGCTAAGACAACTCCTTCTGGTAACACCAAAGTGTTCATTGTGCATACGCGCAACATCTGTTTAGCCTCGGTTATACCTTCTGCAAGGTGCGGTGTCATCATTCCCGGGGGTCACACTTGTAATGCCCGCAACTACGCTCTGAGCACCCCCAACAAAGTTGTCTGCTTCGTCATCAACTCTAATAGAGCATCCTTTGCAATAAGGGTTCCTCCCATGGTCTTTGTTATCTTTGTCCTTTTGCGCGCGAGAGGTTGCTCCTGGATGCACGGCCTCTTGAGGTGGGTCATGTTTGTTGTAAGGTCCGTGCATTCCTGTGTATCCACCTCCCCCTGTATATCCTACTCCATGGACATTTCCTGGCCTTCCTCAGCCTCCTCAATAGGCACGGTTATGGTTTGTGTCGCTTGCTCTAGTGCTGCTACCTCAGCTGCCGTCTGTTGCATTGCCGCTTCCTGTTCCTGACTCTTTTTCTTTGCTAGCTTCGCGCTGCGCAGCTTGGTCTCCTTCTTCTTCTGCTGTGCTGCGATATTTTCCAATTCTGCCAAGTACGGGGCATGCCACTCTAGAGACCATGACACCATTACTTCGAAGATTGCATCATCTGTGGCAATGAATGGCATCTTTTCCCATGCTCGCGCTGGATCCTTGCGCGCCTAGATATACAAGTTATGCATATCTGCCTTGAATTACGCCACACTCTATAAAGTGTTATATATCGTTGGGGACAAGTGTGGCCTACGATTGATCCATTTTTCTAAAATTGCCTCTACAAATGTCCAAAATACCTTTATCTCCTGGATCCTTGCCGCATCTTTTGTTGCCCAGAGTGAGGTATACTCACGGCCTCGGGTATGTTCCACTCCACGATGGGAAATTGGCTGTCTACTGGTAGCTCCTTGGCAACCAACAGGATGGATAAGAGCACCCATGCATAGTGTAAGGTCTTACCCTGGTCCTGGGCTTCCCTAAAATTCATTAAAAATGCATCAAAGAGAAACTGCGCCCAATTGAACTGGACCCCTTTTGCACACTGCTTCGCCAACGCAATTACAGATGCTAGCACTTCGTCTGCACGACATTTTCTCATGAGCTTGCTGGCCAGTAGTTGGGTGGCAACGTGCACCCCTCGGTCCTTGATACTTGCTATTACATACCCTCGCTTCCTTTCCTCTAGCTTATATTTGGTCTTCATAGCTTCTGCGAGGCCCAAGTCACTACTTTTTCCAGCGATGTCTACGAGATTGGATCCTTTAATCAGTAGCTGTGAAATTTGGTGAATTAAGTCAACCATGATGGGAATCAGCTCTTCCATCCACAGATACCCATCATGCACTAGACACAGTAGCTGCTGGATGACAAAGATTGTGATTAGCGCATGGTGGTAGTGGGGTATCCACTGTAGATAGAGTAACCCTGCCTTGTCCACATCTCACAACCATTTCTACCATAGTAGTTTTTCCATGGCCAACTGTGGGAACTTCTCACTATCCGCAAGGTCCCATTCTTCAAATTTTATATGTGGTACCCGTCCCAGTGGTCGATTGTCAAACCTTATATCATCCGGAAGAAGCGGGGTCTAGAGAACACTCTTCATGGCCTCCATGTCCTTCGGTATCTTGGCTGTCCCTTTCCATGGGGGAATGTACGAGTATAACTATTGGATAGCAGAGGTCCTGCGTAATAGTTTTTAGTCTGCGAGCCTTTGTAAACCTCCGAAATATGTGGAGCACAAAATGTAAAGGACTGAGTCAAAGGGTTGTCTGCCCAAAAAATAATATAAAATAATAGGAAGTAAGTCGGTTTGTGGACCATAGATAAGTATAAATAGAGTGCAGCTCTATGAGGGAAAGGTAGTTCTTTTGGGGTTTGATCTTAGATTTGAATTGTAATGGGATTTTGAGGAGAACACTCTGTAAGCATCTATATGTCCGAGTCAAGGGTTTGCGTAGTGGATAGAGGCTCTGCAGCTGTGTGCATAGAGGCCTAAAAGAGTCCACAGCTGTGTGCGTGGATCCCTGTAGCTGAGTGTGCAGGGCGGATCTAGATGTATTGGTGATAAGTGGAAATAAAGATAAGTTTCTTCTCCAAATTTTGTGTTACAATTTGAGCTATCGCAAATCTGACTGTATGAATGATTGATATAAATGTTTAATCTAAGTGCATATGCTTATGTTATAGATATGTGTGAATCTAAGTGTATTCTAAGTACATGAACTGGCCAAATCTGTTAAATGTTTGCTTAAAGACCCATCTAAATAGACCTGAGCTACAATACTTCATCCAATAGATTAGATCTGTAGATTGCGTGCTAATAGATAGTAAGAGGTATTTGGGCTTTGCGTGAATACAACGTAGCGCGAAGTTGCAGTCAGGGGCGAGAAACCTCCAAACCACATCTAGACATCCCAAGGGTGTGGAAACCTTGTTCCAGCACCCTCCCCTACTACCTCGGGTGAGACCTCAGTCAGCGCTTTGCAGACTATTGCCAAAAGGGCTGATAGCTATGGGATTTTCTTGGCTAAATAATTCTTCGAACCTGGGTCAGGTCCATATAATCCAAGAAATGGTTCCGTTGCCGGGACCAAGATCTGCCTAAGGGGTGTCTGCTATGAAACACGGGGACTTGTGAGAGAAGAAAATTGGACGATCGAAGGGACCACGAATAATAGTAGCTCAAGGGTACGATCCAATTACTGGTATTCAAAGGCACAGGAGGCAAAGACTTGGAACAATTCTGGTTCGTATTAACATTAGTATGGAATGCGTAGTGAATTACGGATGATAATATCAGAAAGGCCACCTTAGTTAGTGTGCTGTAGGACTGAGCACTGACATGGTACATAAAGTACTCAAGCGATCACCCAACAGTAGGGACAGTAGAAATCCAGACTGAATTAAAGAAGGAGTTTAGCCGGTCAAAGTTATAAACACAATTGATTATAGGGTTCAAAGAGATCGTGATGATGCCTAGTGAAACCCCATGGGATTTGGGCCAAAGACTGAAATGTACTATTTGCGAGGCTAACATGACATTGACAGATGTGCAACACTTCACTTGGTTTATGGAAACCCTAACACTACATCTGAGGACAACTTTATCACAACAAAATTACTCAACCCAGGCCAAAGCACTAGAGACAGTGATGAGGTTACATGAAACTTCTTTAGAAGACCTGAGGTTGGGATTTCAACAAATCCAAGCGTAGATCCAAAACTTATGTTTGGAAATGAAGAATTTAAAACAAGAATAGGTCCCATGACCGGAAGTCCGGGAGGAAGTATAGTGTATAAAATGCAGAAGCCAGGGACACGACAAAGATCACTGCCCAGTGTCAGTGAATCTTGTGGCAATGGGAGGACCAACACTGCTGCGACCAGAGGCACAGGCAAGACCAGGGACTGTAGCCCCGCTCTGGAGGGAAATTTGTCAGGTGGGAGGAAAGCACAACACTAATAACTACCATCTATTACCAAAATACAACCAGACCGCCCAACAGCTATTTTGCAACTTTTGTAGGTCGGTAGGCCACGAAGAAAGAGACTATCGTAGCTACCAATTGTTAATGGACTAGTCACCTGCTTAAAGAATGAAAACTGAGGTGTAAGGTCAGGATCCAGCTGCGGCAATCATGGGCAGTGTGTTCCAGGGCCATGGGCGAGGATGGGGAAGCATGGGGCCAGGAAGGGGTCGCGAACAGCTAATCTGCTACAACTATGGAGGTCCAGGACATTACGCGTGGGATTGTACCAACCTCACTAGAATTTCATGTAGTTACTGTGAGCAGTTCGATCATGAACTGATAGATTGTCCTATGCTGATAGCACAGATCTGAGAAAAAAGGGCAGCGCAACCAACAACAACCCAGAACGTGCAAATGATGAGGTACAAACCTCGTGAGGAAGATACCAAAGTTAACATGGTACTAAGAAGTGGCATGGCCACAGAAGCGGATAGAAGGAGCTTACGTAAGGAAGATGCAGGGGTGGGTAAGGAGACATATCTGGAAGCTCAGGAGAGATTTGCGGAAGTCTCTACCCTAGGTAGTAGGGATAAGCCTGAGCCGGTCAGGGATCCCTCGGTGATAACTACCTTTTTAAAGACATGTATAACATTGCTTCAGGACAATAGGGCAGTTAAAGGCTTATAGGAACTGATAAATAGATGTGTAGGATGGAATGAACCTCACGTAGTTCAAAAGTTGGGAAGACATGCATCACGGACCGGGAGGGAAATGCGACTAACAATACAGATCGACGAGAATGAAATGGATCAGGTCATTCTAGATCTAGGCTCAGATGCCAACGTACTCCCTAAACAGACTTGGGAGTGAATGGGTAAGCCTACACTACAATGGTCCCCTATCCAACTGTGGATGGAAAATTAGCAGAAGGTGCTACCCATTGGAAGGCTGCAAGGAGTTACGGTAGACCTTGCTGGTGCAAGTACTCGAATGGATTTTGAAGTTATTGAGCTCATGGATGAAAGTAGGCCCTATCCTACATTATTAGGAATCGACTGGGCCACTGATATGAATGGGGTTATTAATTTAAAGAAGCGAACAATGGTATTTGAAACAAAGTCGCTCCGCTAGATCTAGCTGAAGGACCGTGCTATATTGAACCTGTGCGCAACAAAGAGAGCGACGACGATTTATATGGTATCTACAGAATAGCTGCACAAAGTCAAGAATGGGGCAAGACAAAGAAGGATAGAATAATATCACGAGGCTATGTAGAATCTTGCACCACCGATTCAGACGAAGAATATGAGTGGTGGCGTAACAGGTTGAATGTAGTAACTACGCTACACTGCAATTTGATGACTGAATCTCTCTACTATGTAAGGGCTGAGGATCACGAATTGCTAACATATGATGGGGTGATGATAATAGATGAATTCCTAACCAAATTCAAAATTGCAGTACTAGAACACCAACGATTTGATGTGTTGATATGGGCGTTGTGCGCGACGCCTGCGCGATGGTGGGGCACACATGAAGGGACTTTCAACGATTGGTGCAGTTGCAGGCGCATGATGAAGATCAAATTTGGGAAGCCAGAACTATGCATAATGGAGAAATATGATGGACGCGATGACCTACGCGTGCACCTTACCAGATGGATCAAAGCCTTTAGTGAGGAGCCTCAGCCAGAATGGGTGCACTTATTTTATCACACCCTGGATATCATTCTTAGAAACTGGTATACTGAAGTGGAGCTCTAATACGACATAGGAGAGTGGGATATCTTGCGCACAAGGTTTTTGTCGAAATTTCTCTTTGAAGATCAATGGATGGATCCCGTGGAAGAAGCATTAATAGCTGGTAAAGGCCATCGTTTTCAAGGCACCATTGGAACCAGAGGAAATTGTGCAGCCCGACTGGTCGCGACAACTAAGTTAGGCTCTTGAATGCTATAATGTCTAGGTAGAAGATGATGAGGGCGGTCTGTGAAAGGTCAACATTCCAAAATCATAGGGGAGCCATGAGGTGCGTAGACCCAAAATCAAATATCTAGATATCACAGTCTTGTTGAAAACGAGACAAGTCAATATCAGAACTGAAGAAGAGCTGAAGTATGCAATACTAGGGGACTATTGGGACAACGCCATAGTGGAGAAGTTCATCGAACTACTTCGCGAATATCAAGATTTATTCCCAACAAAAATCACAGAGCTAAAAGGGATCTTAGGAGACATGGGAATGATAAGATAACGTTGAATACAAAGATGAAACTAGTTAAGAAGTGACCCTACTGATTGAACCCAAAATATAAAGAAAAGGTTCGTGAAGAATTGGACAAGATGTTGGCAGTAAGAATCATTGAACCAGTCAAGGAATCTGACTGGGTAAGTCCGATGGTTGTGCAGGAGAAGAAATAGAAGGGTGAGATTCATATCTGCGTGGATCTTCGGAAGCTCAATGATGCCTACGTTAACGATCCATTTCTAACTTTGTTTATAGATGAGGTACTGGAAAATATGGGGGGGCAGGAAGCCTACTCCTTCACAGATGGGCTCTCAGGATACCACCAAATAAAGATCGTGCCAGAGGATAGCAGTAAAACAATGTTCGCCACTGAATGGGGTTGCTTTTAGTACATGGTGATGCCCTTTGGATTGAAGAATGCACCAACAATATTTTCACGAATAGTGGTAGCGACATTCAAAGAATTTATACACAAGTTCTTAGAGGTCTACCTTGATGATTGGAGCATGTTTTAACTGGTTAAGAGGCACGTAGAGAGCTTGTGGTTGATGCTGGATACTTACCGCTGACACCAGATTTCGCTAAACTTAAAGAAGTGTACTTTCCTTGTCCCATTCGGGAACCTGCTAGGCCATGTGGCCTGTAAGCAAGGCCTGATGGTGGATCCGACAAAGATCACTATCATACTCAATCTACAAGCACTGCGGAGTGTCAAACAACTACGTGTCACACTAGGGCACATGGGTTTCTATTGGAAGTTCATCAAAAGCCATGCCCATATCATAGCTCTGATGGAACAATTGCTGAAGAAGGATGCTACTTATTGCTGGGATGAGGAATGCAACAAAAGTATGGAGACACTCAAGGAAAATATAGCATCAGCCCCTATATTGGTCTTTCTGAAATGGGACGTTGAGTTTCATGTGCATGTCGATGCATCGTGTATCACACTGGGAACGATACTTACTCAACCACGAGTGGAGGGAATTGACCACTCGATTGCATTTGCAAGTCACCGGTTGCCAAAATATGAGAACAATTACTCCACTACCGAGCGCAAGGGATTAGAAATGGTATATATGCTTCAAAAATTCCGCCACTATTTGCTTGGAGGCCATTTTAAGATGTATACCGATCACTCGGTGTTAAAATACCTAGTGAGCAAGCCTGTTTTGGGGGGGGGGGGGGGGGCGCATTTGTAGATCATTGGTTATTGTTATTCTAGGGATGTGACTTTGAGGTCATTGTAAAGCCAAGACGTCTAAACACAAGCCTAGATCACATGTCCCAAATTGAGACCGACGAAGAACCCAAAATCTAGAGGACAAACTTTTGGATGCACAGCTATATGCAGTGCGAATAGTGGATGGTCACTTTGAAGATATAATCCATTTCTTATCTATAGGAACCATGCCGCAGGGATATTTCATTTAGCAAAAGAAGGAACTGGTGATATGTGTAGCAGACTTCACCTTGATTGCATGACACCTCTACAAAATGGGAAATGATGAAATATTGCATAGGTATGTCCCAGAGTTTGAGCGAGGATAGATCCTGGCCAAAGCACATGGGGGGGTTGCTGGCAAACAATATGCAGGTCACGCCACAACCCAGAAGATTCTTCGCACAGGATTATGGTGGCCCACTTTGCATCAGGATTTGAAAGCATACTACCGAGCCTACGACGTATGTCAATGGACGGGGAAACCATTACCGAGAGATGAAATGCCGCTCTAGCCACATATGACACTAAAACCATTTGAAAAGTGGGCAATCAATTTCGTAGGACCTAGCGAGCCGCGAGGGAAGACGGGGGCGCGCTATATCATCACTGCGACAGATTATTTGACCCAATGGGCAGAGGCACAGCCAGTTAAGGATTGCACAGCTGTGACAGCTGCAAAGTTCTTGTTCAAGGATGTACTAACAAGGTTTGGCTGTCCAAAAATTCTCATGAATGATCGGGGAACACATTTCCTAAATGACACGATCAGTGCACTCACTAAGGAGTTTGAAATATATCACCAGTAGAGTACGCCATACCACCCACAAGCGAATGGGACCATGGAGGCATTCAACAAAATCTTGGAGACAGCGTTGACCATAGTCTACAATGCGCAACGAAATTATTGGGACTTGCACATCCCTACTGTGCTATGGACATACTGAACCACGTGCAAGAAGTTGACGGGCCAGACACCTTTTCGGTTAGTCTATGGAAATGAGGCCGTAATGCCTATGGAATATATTGTGCCTAGTCTACGGATCATGGTAATTACAGGTATGGCAGACAGTGGGGCTTTGGAGGAAAGGCTCGCGTAGCTAGCAGAACTGGAAGAGGAATGATTTTTGGTTGGATTCCACCAGAAAGTACAGAAGTAGCACAAGAAAGCATGGCATAATCGCCATATTAAGGTGTGCACCTTCAAGGAGAATGATCTAGTATTGCTCTACGATAGTATGTTCGAGAAATTCCCTGGCAAACTCTAAATGCATTGGTTGGGACCCTATGTCATGAAGGAAGTTACCGATGGGGGCGCAGTTCAGCTTGCCAAACTCAATGGAGACCCATTCCTAGGCCGGGTGAATGGTAGTCACCTGAAGCTCTATACGGGTAGGCCGGCCACTTGACTAACCATTTGAAGGATAGTCTCACCACTCCAGCCAGTTGAAAGAGAGTGTGGGATGGTAAAGCAGTCTGGGGGAAAGAGGTGCGATTGCCAGGATATGCATCGATCTAGCCCATCACCAAGATCGTGGTTGCGTGGTACAAAGTATGTTGCTGCATTGCTAAGAGGAAAGATTACTGTTCATGTCACTATTCATGAAAAGATGTCTGCATTATGGTGAAAGGGAGTAGGCGGCTAGCAATTAAGAGAATGAGTACAAGCCACATATGGAACGAGTTGCAACAGATTTTACACGAGTACGCTAGAACAGGTGGGAACTTGTGCATTTGGAATTCAAATTGCTTATAAATCACCGAGGGGCATCCACCGTGTGACCTATACTTCTGGAAAACATATGCTGGGTCTCTATATATATTTGTTAATTATCTCTACACAAGGAGTAAGCCCGAGGGTGGTGATATGGCCGAGGGAGAAGCAGGACTCCCTAAGGAACAGGGTGTTGACAACTGCGGGCGTCCCACAGGCTACAGCATCAACAGTAGGGGATGTACCGGAAAAGGGACAACATGAAGCAGAATTGTTCTGGATGTCATCGCCCCGCGTAGGGGAAGGATGACGAACTACAACAATACAGAGAAAGGATGGACAAACAGGACAGTAGCAACGGTCTTGCAAAATTGCAACATAAGCCTAAGCAGACAGTGCGAAGAGTAGATACAAAGGTTGGAAGTGGTTACGGTGGTATAAGGAGGTCCCATATGCGGCTCCCCCACTTGAGCTAAAATATTGTGGGGGGGTGTTCTGTGTTAACCGAGCAGAGCAGAATGAGCATCATCAGTCGCAAGGAGTGGTAAAAACACTGAAGAAGGAGCCGGACGAAGCGTGCCAGGAGACAACTAAGAAGCAGTAGGACAATGAGCGCCACTCAGAGGGAGGTGAAACATGAAGCCATGGCAGCACGTCTTGCTACACCAATGAGTGACTTGGGACGAGTCACGATGATTGTGTTGGGGGGCTGTTGGGTAGCAGAGGTTCCACGTAATAGTTTTGAGTTTGAGAGCCTTTGTAAACCTTCGAAATATGTGGAGCGCGAAATGTAAAGGACCAAGTCAAAGGGTTGTCCACCTGAAAAATAATATAAAATAATAGGAAGTAAGTCAGTCCACGGACCATAGATAGGTATAAATAGAGCATGGCTCTATGAGGGAAAGGCAGTTCTTTTGGGGTTTGTTCTTGGATCTAAATTGTAATGGGTTTTTGAGGAGAACACTCTATAAGCATCTATAAGTTTGAGTTGACGGCTTGGGTAGTGGATAGAGGCTCTGCAGCTGTGTACGCAGAGGCCTGAAAGAGTCCGTAGCTGTGTGCACGGACCCTTGCAGTTGAGTGCGCAAGGCAGATCTAGATTTATTGGTGATAAGTGGAAATAAAGATAAGTTTATTCTGCAAATTCTATGTTACAATTTGAGCTATCGTGAATCTGATTGTATGAATGATTGATATAACTATTTAATCTAAGTGCATATGCTTATGTTATAGATATGTGTGAATCTAAGTGTATTCAAAGTACGTGAATTGGCCAAATATGTTAAATGTTTGCTTAAAGACCCTTATAAATAGATCTGAGCTACAATACTTCATCCAATAGATTAGATCCGTAGACTGCGTGCTAATAGAAAATAAGAGGCATTCAGGATCTGCGCGAATACAACACTGTGCGAAGTTGCAGAACGGGGTGTGAAACCTCTAAACCACATCTAGACATCCCAAGGGTGTGGAAACCTGGTTCCAACACCCTCCCGTGCTACCTTGGGTGAGACCTTAGTCACGCTTCGCGGACTATTTCCGAAAGGGCCGACAGCTATGAGATTTGCTTGGCTAAATAATTCTACCGAACCTGTGTGAGGCCCATATAAGCCAATAGTAACTATATCGCTGAAGGTGTTTGGGAGACAATTTCTACCTCATCGTCTTGTGCCTCAATTCAGGCTATCAGGACTTGCAAATCTTCCTTCTCCTCCTCTGTTTCAATGGTGACAGCTTTGTCCTCTTCTGTCATCGATACTTTACTAACTCTTGGGTGTCGTGATTATACCTGGATTAGCCCCACTGGCTGTTTGTTTTTTTGTGGTCATGGCGTGCGTGGGAACTTTGATACCGCTGGTGTGCCTGCTGCTCTCTGGGATCCTCCTGGGTCACTTGGGGTTCTAGGCTAACTCCCATAACTCACACCCTGGTTCTCGACATTGTGTTTATACTGGATTTGGTCGATTGCATACTCACAGGTGGCAGGGTAGCTTGGGGCTTGCTGCTCTATACTAACTCAATTCTCAAACACCCTAGAGTTGCTTCGAAACTATCCTGCAAAATTTTACAGTAACATTCGGATTTGAATTCGGCCATTCCCTCCATTTCTGATTCATTAGTACCTACTTGGCAGCAAAACTCCCCGAATCTAGCTCATAATTCATGTCTTAATGATCCGCCGTGCACTCCTTTCTGCATTAAATTAGCCTTCTTCTCATGAACAATGTCGTCAATGGTCACCCCCCAGCCTATCCGCATAGCAGTGCATCCCCATAAGTGCGACCACGAGCCTGGTGATAGACTGGCCCTACTCAGAACCTCCTTTCCATGCAGATTTCCTGCAACCTTGTTTATAGTCCCATGCCTTCTTTCAACTGCCTGGAGCACTGAGACTGTACCTTCTACAGGTAGTCAGGTGGTCGCACCCTTGGTGCGAGATTACGCTTTTCCTGCTAGCCCTAGCTGTGAGCATCTTTCACATGCCTTTGCGTCTTGTTCCTCTATATATAGTACCTTCCCTTGTTTAGTAAGGTGTGGTTGCAACCATGATAGCAGGGTCATAACTCTTTCTAATGCAGTAGTAGGGCTGGCCAGACTCAGTCTCATCATACTTAGTTTCTCGCAGCCCACTTATGACTTCAGTTTCTAGTTTGTAGATTTCTTCATCCAATGTCATACTTCTATTCCTCAGCTGTGCCAACTCATCATCGATCTCATGAAGTTTCATGCTTCCTCACCGTTGGTCTTCTTGCGACTGCCTAATTCCTTTATCTAGGTCCTCGCATCCTGTTCCTATTGTGGGAGCCATGGTCCGGGGCTTCTTCTCTGTCCTCATGGTCTCTTCTCTTCTTGTCACTATTGGGATCATTTCCACACTTTGGTTTTTGCTTATGGTCTTATATGCCCATCGAACCATGGGCATGCGCAGGTCCCAATCCATTCGTCCCACCTGGTAAACTTTCTTCATGATCCCACATAGTCTTGTTAATGCTCTGCTATGGGGTATTTTCATTGTGCATTGTTCTTTCTGCTATCACGTCAGGTCCTGATTTTTGATCCTTAGCAGGGGTTGTGCCTACCCAGCACACGACTGCACCAATCAACACAGGTTGGCATGCACACTGCTTTGCTCTGGCTGCTTGGCTCATTTTGGATGCTGGTGACTTCCAACCTGTAAGTGCATCCGTCTTCTTCATTCGTGCCAACTCCCAATATTCTTCTCGTGCGTCTTCCACCATTGTACGGGCGTCACGCGCAATGCCCAGTCCATCACAACGTACCACTGCTGTTTTGGTACCGACCTTCCAACTTTTTCTAAGAGTTCATCCCCACCTATGTCCCCATCATATGTTGGCAGTTCCCTGGCTTCGATCATGATGTACTGCAATGATCTAATCACTTGTTGCAATTTAGCATTGAGACTTCGTGCAACTGGTTCTGCAAGTCTTCTATTTCTTCATCTAAATCTGAAGTACAGGAACTATTGTGCTCCCAATAGATTCTCCCATCTTCAGTTGGGTTTACCCTATTCTAGTCTTGCGCCGTTATCTGGTAAATGCAGTCCAATTGATCATCACTGTCATCTTCGTGCACAGGTTCAGTGTAGCGCACTCCTTCAGCTGGATCCAACGGAACTACTACGTGTAGAGACTTTTTCTCGAAAGTCATTTTTCGCTTCTTCAGGTTGATGGCTCCATTCATATTTGTAGCCCAATCTATCCCTAATAACACGGGATACGAGTTACCGTCATCCATAATCTCTATTACCTTAAAGTCCGTCTGTGTGCTCGCACCTTCAATATCCACTGTTACCCCTTGTAGTCTTCCCATGGGCATGCTATTTTGTTGGTTCGCCATCCGTAATTAAATAGGAGACCATTGTAACATGGGCTGGCCCATTCGTTCCCAAGTATATTTTGGTGACACGTTTGTGTCTGAACCCAGGTCGAGGACTACCTGCTCCATCCCATATTCACCAATTTGTGCCATCAACCGCATTTCCCTCCCATTGTGCAAAAGCATGCTTCCCCACCTTTCGAACTATGCGCGGTTCCCCTGATCTTGCGCACCTAGTGATTAGCTCTTGGAGTCCTTTAACTGCCTTATTGTCTTGTAACAGCTTCATGCATGTCTTTAAAAAGGTATTAAGCATAGATGGATCCACTCCTAGTTTGGGTTGATCCTTACTACCTAAAGTAGAGGCCTCTTTGAAGGTCTTCTTAGCTTCCATAACTGTTTCCTTTGCACGTTCCGAGTCAAGCTAAGATTCCTTTGTAGGGGCATTACGAATCCATGTATCATCCTTGGGTTTCTTTCCCTTATCTTGCCTTGTATTCATGCCACTTCTAAGCACCATATTCATGTTGGGGTCTTCTTTGCGTGGTTCAGATCTCATCATTTGGATATTTTGAGTTGGAGTAGATTGTAGTACCCATTTCTCGCGCATCTGTGTGATCAACGTCGGAAAATCTACTACTTCATGATCTAACTGATAACAATACGGACAATATATTCTAGTCGGATTCGTATAGTAGCATATTAACTGTCCATGCCCTCATCCGAGTCCCATTCCTCCTCGTCCTCGATCTCACCCTTGAAATCCCCCCCGTGCAATTGCTGCAGCTGGATCGAGGCCTCGCGTTGCTATCTGCATTCAATAAGCTGGGGTCCTATCCATCATTAGCTCATAGCTCCGACATGTCCACTCATCATGATCCACTTATCTATAGAAATTACAATATAGTTGCTGCGGAGTCTAGGTATACTTCAGTAATAGGTGATCGTTTTTCGTTGTGTGCTTTCCTCCCACTTGAAAAATTGCACACCAGAGCGCGGGTGTCACACTCGGCCCTACTTGTGCCTCTGGTCTCAATGACATCGGTCCCCCTCCCACCAAATAGTTTGCGAATACAGGATAGTGATCCTTGTCGTGACCCTAGCCTTTACATTTTATACACCACACTTCTTCGCGTGCCTCTAGCTGGGGCACCCTATCCTGCTTCAAACTTTTCATCTCTAAGCATAGGTTTTTTACACGTGGATTTGTTGGACTCCCAACCCCGGATCCTATATCGGTGTTTCGTGAAACCTCATCGCCATTTCCAATGCCTCTGCCTGGGTTGAGACCTTCTGTTGTGACAGTGTCGTTCTCAGATGTGGTGTCAAAGATGCCACAAACCACACACGGTGCTGTGCATTTGTCAATGTCATATTAGCCTCACGGATCGTACTTTTCAGCCTCTAATATAGATCCTAGGGGGTTTCACCTAGAAGCATCACAATCTCCTTGAATCTGATGATCGACTACGTCTCCGATTTTGGCCGACTAAATTCTCTGTTCAATGCAATCTAGATCTCTGCTAGTCCAACATTCGGGTGATAATTCGAGTGCTAGATATACCATGTCAACACGCGATCCTGCAGCGTACTTACCAATGTGGGCTTCTTAATGTTATCATCCATAACCCCGTGTGCTTCCCACACTGCTCTTACTATGATCCAAAACTGATCTGGATCTTTATTCCCTACTCCTCTGAATACAGGTAGCTTGATCGCGCTTGCCATACTAAACTGTTGATTTGGTGGGGGTGGTGTGGGAAAAGATGGAGGTGAAGGAGGTGACGTGAGTGGTGGTGTTAGTGGAGATGATAACTGCGGAATGCACTGCTTGATGAAAATGACCGCACTCCTTGGAGAAACCCAAGTGCGCTCTTCCTTGCTTACTCGTGGAGGTGAAATTAAAGGATTGTTTCCTAACCCTTAAATCCCTTTGTGGAACTTTCCACTCCTCGTCGTTCTACTCATTAATGTATTCACATCACCCATTTTTCACATAGCAACATCTTAATCCAGGTATTCAAATATTTGATGTACTTACCTCGCGGTCCCTTGAGAAAACGTCTTTTTGCTTCACTGTAGCTGACAATTGTGTCTATTTCAAATTCAGTGATAAACCCTCCTATTACCCGGTCTAGCCAATGGTATATGGCTCGCGCAATCTTATCTTCAGACGCCTCTAGCCTACGCACTAACTCTGGAGTCCACACTATTGGTTGATTGAGCTTGCACCTTCCTTAGCTATCTGCTAGCCTTGCGATCCAATCATACAGTTTTGAAGAGAAGGTCATGAAGAAGATCTCGTGGATATTTGTATATATGAAGTGATCCAACCACCTCTTCTCGGATATCTGCGGGGTTTTATTTTCATGTACTACGAACTTGTGCAGCTTCTGATCCAACCAATCTTCAATTTCTTTCTTCGTAGGGTTCCGGTGTTCTGACATCAAACATCCCTTACTCAGATCCCGGTGTAGAAATTTTGAATAATAAACACATATTCAATGGAGATTATCCTGATCATGTACTATTGTGGAATACATACACAATACATAAGCTCCTCTACATTGATCATCAATATAACAACATCAATAACAATAAAACATCAAGAGCATGCACACATTAACACAATATGTAACGCGGGGAAAGCTTACAGCTGAAAACCCCACACTATCTATATATTAATGATTGAGAACATGTAACATTACAATAGTCAATACTTCTCACAAGTATCCAGCACTATCTCCACCT
>APFE030278630.1:0-22138 GCA_000404065.3 Pinus taeda
GCTATCAAAGCGGAAGTGGAGAAGCTACTAAAGGTGGGTTTCATATACCCTGTTCCTCTTACTGATTGGGTTTCTAATCCAGTCCCTGTAGATAAAAAGAAAGGAACAATCCGAGTATGCATCGATTTTAGGGACCTAAACAAGGCTTGTCCCAAAGATAATTACCCCACGCCATTCATTCATCAGATTATCGACGAGTGTGCGGGTAATGAGATTTTTTCCTTCATGGATGGTTTTTCTAGTTATAATCAAATTTCTATCCGTCCTGAAGATCAACATAATACAGCCTTTATATGTCCCTGGGGTACCTTTGAATATAGAAAGATGCCTTTTGGTCTTAAAAATGCTGGAGCCACCTTTCATCAGACCATGTCATATGCTTTCTCTTAGAGTCGATCCAGTTATCCCTCTGTTAGAGATCAAAGCTCTTTTTGCATTTCATGTTTAGGCATCACATCAATTTCAATCAGTTTCATTTCGTTAGGCATGCCATAACTCTAACGGAATGGTTTGCGTTACTCATTCCCCTCATCCTTGGCACTGTTGGTTCAGGTCTATTCATAAAAACAAGTCTTCAAAGGTCATTTACAATCATGTTTTAAATTTTTAGGTCTTAGGTCTAGGGTTGAGTCAATTTTGTTTTGGAAAGTCTTAGAAGACCAACAAGCCAGAGGGATGTCTTTGATAAATCATCACTTCAATAATTTTCATCATTGTACAGCTAAATTAGGACTTCTCTTCAAAACTCTGTTTTGAAGATAAGTCGCCATCCCATTTTTGTAAAAATTTTCAAAATTTCAGTTCTTCAATTGTTCAAGTGCAGCCTTGGTCTCCTTTGCCAGAGCATATCACAGCTATCCCTACAAACAAAAATCAACAAATAACTTCAGTCCAAACCTCAGAAAAGCATGAGAAAATAAAAAAAGCACTATTTTATTAAAAGACCAAAAGTGAAAGTGCCCAAACTTTACAAAGTGGGTTTTTGAAGTCAATTTAATAAAATTAGATATTTTGGTTGTATATAAGGTGAAAACAAGTCTTTTTGTTCACCACATATCAAAGCAAGAGCATTTTCAAGATTGGAGGGCAAAAAACCAATTTACAAACCCTTGGGTAGAGTTTAAGGTGCGTGCTACGCATTGAAACTGTGCGCTACGCACTGGGCAGTGCGCTACGCATTGGGCGAACGCAGCCTTTGTTAAATTACATAGGCGCTACACATTAGGCTGTGTGCTACGCATTGAAACTGTGCGCTACGCACTCATTCCAGCATCACATTTATGCGCCTAAATCGTGTCAAATCGCCTCCGAAGCTGCAAGTAGGTGTTCTTTGACTCAATCAATCAATTTGAATATTGTTTATAGTGTGTTTGAAGAGTGGAAGTGGTGTGTTGGGTATAAGAAAACAAATGAAACCCTAGGCCCCTATCAAAATCTTTGTAAAGGGTATTAAAGGACATATGAGTAATTGGTGAAGATTTTTCTCCCTTTCCTTGGTGAAATATAGCTCCATGCCCATTTGAAAGCTTTGAGCCAACAACACTTCATACCCTTGTCCATTTATCAAACTGTCTTTGTGACTGTTTTATGCCCAAATATACCAAAAAAAATGTCCATTATGTCATAACTCTTATGATGCTTCAGTTGGTTTTTTGAGTATGTACTGAAATTGGGATTTCATCACACCTACAACATACATATTGCAGTTCTCCTATTGCAGCTATTGTGTTTTCAAAGCCATGTCAAATACAGAGTTAGTGTATGAGCAGGAAAATGACAGTGATTCCACAACAGAGGGAAATGTGCCACAAAGGCCTCGCAGAGGTGGCAAAGGTGGTAAACATCTTAGAGAAGAGCCCACTTCTGGTACAATTGCAGGCTGGCCCACTTGCCATGGATTGTTTTCGCCATCAGTCATGCTATCATTTTTGTGAGCTAATTTCACAATTTCAGCATCATCGTGAATTAGCTTGCTTGTTTTTTATCCATTTACATGATGGCCATGTAAACCTCGCTGGAGTTAATTTCATTTTGTCACCAGAGACTATTGCAGAGGCCACGGGGATTCCAAATATTGGGGAGCAATGGAATAAGCGTCAGTAGCTAGAAAAATCACATTATGAGCCATATATTAAACCAGGGTATATGAGGCACTTGAGTAGAGTTTTCCCTTTCCACTACCTGAATGATCGGTTTGCACCTTTGATGAAACTCATCATTCGGTATTTCAGTTGTGAGGGCAGATTCTCGCGTCTTTATGCATACCATGTCCGTTTGTTGATGCATTTTACAAGGGTGCGTCTGATGAACATCCCATAATTTATGTTTCGCAACATAGAGAGGATGGTGCCTTTAGTGCAAAGGAAGAGCCCAACACATCAGCATAGGAGCATATATCATTATGCATTGATCAAGATCGTGGTGATTCATCAGTTGGCACAGCAGGGCATTACATGGAAGGATTTTATTTCTCATGACCTCTTCACAGCGCCTCAGCCACCACCAGAGATAGTTCATGATGAGGGAGGGCCTTCACAGCAGTTTGACATTCCTGAGACAGAGCATGTAGATGCTCCAGCATATGTGACATATCAGCGAGGCCACAGGGCCTTAGTTGCATTTGCACAACGAGTATTATCTCCACCCGGGGTGGAAGGGGTCTCGTTGACTTCATCAGCACAACGAGTATTATCTCCACATCATGTGGAAGGGGTCTCACCTCCGTCTTCAATACAGGTACAGATTCAGGATAGGAGCAAGAGGCCCATGGTTGATGAGGGTCCTTCAGGAGGTCAGGACATGGGTATCATTGATGTTGATGCTAGCTCTCCTAACTCAGAGCTAAAGGAGATCATCCGAGAGCAAAGAGCCGAGAATGAGTCGCTGCAAAAGAAATTATAGATGGTTGAGTGGGTGATCAACTACTTGGAGCAGCGCAACAAACACTTGGAAGATGAGCATACACTTTATGAGTTGCGGAAGATCCGGGAAGACTGAGAATTAGCCCAAAGGAGACTTGGTGATTTGACACCTATTGATTGAGAATCAATGCTCATATGGGTAAACACTCATTTGGAGAAGTTATTGGTGAAGGCAAATAGAGACAAGGACATGCTTCGTCATATGAAAACGCACTATTGGGCTTGCATGCATGTTTGCAAAGCGAAAATATAGATCCTTAAGAGGCGTTTGAGCAAAGCGCTAAAACAACGGAAAAGGCCCGATCCACTTCGAGTTTTGGCCGAGGCTTCGTTAGTTGGGCATGATACATGATGGAGGGTCTTCACTCTGAATTTGGGCAAATTCGGAGAAAATTTTGTCGTTTTGAAATTTTTGGCTTGCAAAACAGGTTTTTTGGCTCAACACGTAGCGCGCAACATGCTACCCTGAAGATTGGGAGGTCCAAATGAAAAATGACTTGTAGTTTTGGATTTTTCATGAATAATTACACATGCTCAGCTATTTCCAAAGCATTTCATTGAGATCTGGATGGTCAAAAGGTCCAAAAACATCATGAAAACCACCTTGCTGCCACCTTTTGCCACAACAGGGAGTACCTCTGGGAGAATTCCGTTTTGAGGGGGCAAATGAGCTCCAAGTTAAAAAGTTCTACTTGGGTTGGAAAGTAGACATCCCGGTCTTTCCAACGAACTATCATGAGCTCAATTTGGATGTCAGGAAGTGCCCCAAAAATAGGCTCAAATGTGCATTATGCATAGAGATCAGGGGCACTACGTATACAGGTTTTTGGTCAATTTTTCACTTTTCAGCTCAGAATTTCGGCCAGTCATGACCAGTTTCACCTCTTGATGTGATTTTTGACCCAGATTGATGTAATTTAATGTACATGATGTAAATTTGGTACTTACTTACCTATTCTAGAGGATTCATCCACAAAATAGCAAAAATTCAATGTAATGAATCAGTTTCCTAGCATATAAGGGTTAGTTGTTTGACTACCTATATTTTAGTTCCTTCTTTAGAATTGGTTGAAACTGCTCCTAGAAGGAGGAGCTCGACCCCTAGAGGTTAGGGAATGGGTTAGCTTGGTCTATATTATGTAAATTTTCAGTCAGTAGCAAGGGTTGGACTCTGGGGAATAGCTTGACACTCTATTGTACATATCTTATCTGCATTTTTGGCAAAGGAAAGACCAGGGTTTTGTAGCACTATTTGGGATTCATGTGGCTTTATGTGTTGATGGTGTGTTTCTTTCAGTACTTGTAAGTTTTTTATGTGTACCACTTTCCTTCTTTAATCTTCTGCAATTGAACAAATGAAGTGTTAAGGTATAATCTATAAATTTGCTATGCTCTTCCTTTAAGTTTGTTTAATTTTCCATGTTTTCATCTGTTTAGGGAGAATCCTTGAAATTTTCTTACTCTCCTTAACCTCTCACCAGTCAGATCTATCCATTCAATCACTTTAAAGGCATCATAACAATCACCTATCTTACCCCAAGTAGACCTCTGCAAAAGCTGTGCCTCCTCCCTACACCCAAAATTGCCTTTCCCTTGAATTCAACAAAACCTCAAAAAATCAATCTCAAAGTCCTTGTACTTCATACCTAGCCTAAAATTAGTCATCAATTTAGTCATCTTGAGCCTCATTGATTACCTTTTGCCGAGATTGACTCGGAGAGAGCCCTCTCCTGTCCTCGTAGGGCTAGCTACGAGGCTGAGCGTGGTTTGATGTAGCCTTGAGTTTTACCTTATTTTAGCCTAAGGTAGATTTGAGCGCTAACATAGTGGCGATCGTACTGGGGAAGATCTCAATTATTTGCTTGCTGATGAGTTTGTTTCATGAGTCGTAGACAGAGTCTGAAGTCACACCAGGTAGCTTTCGAAACACTCTTGCTATGCATAAGTGGAAGTAGATAAATGTTGCTTCAGTCGATCTCCGGTTAGCTTGTGAATACTTGATTTGCAAATCACCTCAGTACTTTTGTTCGTTCTAGTCCTTTGGATGATTGAGTCTAGAAATCGATTGGCTGAATTATTTCAATTCTTTTGATCTTCTGATAAACACACTAGCTTCAAAAAGACATACAAGAGCTAATCCAAATCCGAATCCACCTCCTATTTACGAAAATCCAAACTTGATTCGAAAAATCCTCCGTCAAGAAATCTCGGCAACTCCTGTGGTTAAATCTCATTCATGTCCTGCAATTTTTGAATACCATGAAGAACTTGCTTTTGATGAAAAATTTGAACTGTCATTGTTTAAAACCAAGTCTGAAAACACTCTTGATTCTATAGTTCCAAATCCTGATTTTGCTGCAGCTCTTGAATTTGAAAAACACAATAAATTAATTGACAATTTTATCTTGAGGCACCTTCAGACCAATATCCAGGCTGCAAATCTTGTTGATTTCTTAGAAGCTGTATCTTCCAATATTGGATCTACCGTCACGGCATCCACCTCTAGAATTCCTACTGAACCGCGTTTCATTCCCACCATCCCTGTGAAACCTATAATTACTTATTCAGAATCTGCAGCCAATTCCCCTACTTCATCCCACATCGCTTCTCCTCCACATACACCTCTGCATACTGCTCATACTGCAGCTACACCCACTCCACCAACAACTCCTAGATTAAATCCACCTAGAGCAATGGCTGCTCGTTTCACTCCTCTTGCTTTACCTCAGCAATTGCATGATATGCCCACGGATTATCAGAACAAGATTCCTATATTTGATGGCACTCCTCAAAGTGTGTTTGCTCAGCAGCACATAGACAAAATGACAAACTTTTGTGATTTATATGAAATTGATGACGAGGATGTAACTATGCGATTGTTTGTGCAAACATTCGAAGGAGAGGTAAGAAAATGGTTCAGAGGCTTGGGAGCTAGAAGTGTACCTACATTGGCTGAACTTCATAAACAGTTTTTAGATTGTTGGGAACTTAGAAAAGATCCACTTCAGATCAATGCTGAGTACAATAATATCACACGCAATCATGGTGAGTCTGTCCAAGACTATATTATCTGGTTTAATACAGTTTATAATGCTATTCCAGATGATTTAAGACCATCTAGAAAATCAACTCTTCTTAAATTCCTGGATGGTTTTGATCCGGAGATGGCTTATTCATTACGGGATAGAGATCCGCCTACTTTAGAAGACATGCAAAAGATTGTTGTTAATGTTGAGGCGAATCTGAATGATAAGAGACCACGGTTGAAAGCAGAGAAAAGAGTGACTATAAAGGAAGAATCTACATCAGAACCGCCTTGGCTTCGTGAGATGGAGAAAATGTTCAAAAGAATGAACCTTGACAAATCAGAACCATAGATTCGTAATCCAAATTACGGTGGCTAGCAACAACCTCAGTTCAGAATCAAGCAGCGTGAACAAAGAGCACAAGAGCCGGCAGCCCAACAACAGATTAAGACTCCTCTTTTGCAGAATTTTGTGAGTCAAGATTCAGATGAAGATGTTGATGTAGTAGGGGACCAAAATCACTTCTTTACTCCTGAAGATCTGCCCATTTACATCACTGAAGAAGAAGAATATGGAGAAAGTTCAGGCGCCCAGCAAGATGAAGATTTTATCTTAGCAAATGACGCAGATTCAGATGATTACCAAAGAGGATATTTGAATGCCTTGTCCACTCAACAGAAGCAGTATTCATTAAGAAACCGAGATGTGCCCATTAATCCAATTCAGAAAAGAAAAGAAGCTACAACACCAAAGACGGATTCACCGATACCACAGAAGAAAGGAAAGGAGACAATTGATCCCACAACTAGCAAGATATCAGCAACAGAAAGGACAAATCAAGCAAGTATAATCAAAGATAGGAGAGAATTTCCAGTCAAGGAAGTTGAAAAAGTTTCAGCGTTTAGTTTGGAAAATGAAATTTCCAAATTAAAAGTATCTATTCCTTTGACTGAAATCATGAAAAATAACAACTACAGAGGTCAAGTCTCTAAAATATTGAATTTTGATCCCATGTTTGACACGGTAAACATTGAAGATGATCATCCAAAATTGATATTTGGGCCAACATTGGATGGTGAGTCCCCTGATAGTGATGTTCCTCCCTTTTATATCAGTTTTAGATTGCATGAATATGTTTTTCACAATGCTATGTTCGATTCGGGTGCTTCACACAATTTGATGCCAAAGGCAAACATGGAAAAGTTGGGGCTAGACATTACAAGGAGATATCATGATTTGTATTCATTTGATTCTAGCCGTGTGAGATGTATCGGGCTCATTAAAGATTTGGTTGTTAGCTTAGACCAAATTCCAGCGAAGAATGTCTTGATGGATGTGGTTGTGGCGGACATTCCTCCACTTTTTGGTATGCTACTTTCAAGATCTCGGGGGGCTAAGTTGAAAGGTACGCTACATTTAGACTTTTCTTATGCTACAATTCCATTCTTCGGTCAAATGAGAAAGCTATATCGAGAGCAAAAGATGAAATACATGAAAACCAGCAAAGAGAAGCCAATCAATCATCCTGTAAATTATGTACATACATATTTGGATTCGTTTGTTTTATTTGCTGATAGTTTTAATGATCTAGATAGTCAGTTAGTTCAGGCAGAAGATATACCAGAGATCACTGAGAATTTTAGAGAAGCTCTGCAAAAAGAAAGAGGAGAAAAGCAAGCTACTATGGAGCAAACAACTGAAGATTATGGGCAGCAAACAGATAAAACAGAGCTAACACAATTTCAACACTTGAAGGAGGATAAACATGGTCTTTGGACCATGGATTTTGATGGTGCAGTAGGTAGTGATGGTGCTGGTATTGGTGTGTGGATTCGAAGTCCCTTTTCCACGCAAGAAAAAGTTCCAAGCAAGGTGAGAGTGTGTTCCTATAAACTAGCATTTGACTGTTCAAATAATGAGGCAGAATATCAAGCTCTAATTGCTGGCCTTAAGATTCTTAGAAAGCTGAAAGCAAAGAAGATTGCAGTCTATGGTGATTTAGAGTTGGTGATAAAGCAGGTTAAGGGTGAGTTTCAGGCCAAGCATCCTCGCATGAGAGCTTATCGAAATGCAGTCTTAGATATTTTAAAGCTATTTTCCGATCATACCTTGACATGTGTGCCTCGCATACAAAATGGTGTTGCTGATGGACTCGCTAAGGCAGCAAGCAACTTAAAAAATCCGATGAATTCTAGCAACAAGTTTGAGATTCATGTGAAACATCGTCCCACCGTTCCAAACAATCAGCGATGTTGGCAAGTCTTTCAAGATGATGAAGAGATTAATCAATTTCTGCAAAATACGGGTAAGTTCAAAGATACCTCCATAGATACAGAACATGATGATGGTAGTGATGATATACAAGCAAATCAAATGGAAGTGTTGCAACTTAAAGATAACATTATTCCTAAGGGATTGATTCCTTTGGAGGAGCTGTTTGACCAAGACGATGTGGCCTGCAAACCGACATTAAGACCAACTGGAAAAGGTGTTGAAGAGGTAAACATTGGGACAGCTGAGAATCCCAAAATGGTAAAGCTATCAAAGTCATTGCCACCAAAGGTAAAAGCAGAATATGTGAAATTGTTATCTCTATTTTCTGATGTTTTTGCATGGGATTACTCGGATTTAAAAACATATGACACAAATATCATTCAACATACTATTCCCATTAAGACAAATCAGAAGCCTTTTCGTCAAAAGTTGAGGAGAATCAATCCGAAGTTGCCGCCATCAATTGAAAAAGAGGTAAATAGATTGTATAAGTCAAGAATCATTGTGCCTATCCAATTTTCAGATTGGATATCAAACTTGGTGCCCGTGAGAAAGAAAACAGGTGAGATCCGCTTATGTATTGATTTCATAAATTTGAATAAGGTTTCCTTAAAAGACAATTATCCACTGCCCAAAATGGACCATATATTGCAGCGAGTAGTTGGAGCATCAAGGATGTCACTACTCGATGGATATTCAGGATACAATCAGATTTTAGTGCATGAAGATGACCGTGACAAAACCGCATTCACCACTCCATGGGGAACGTTTCATTATGCAAAAATGTCGTTTGGTTTGAAAAATGCAGGAGCCACCTTTCAGTGTGCAATGGACATGGCTTTCGCCAATGAGAAAGATGTATTTTTAGTTGTTTATCTTGATGACTTAACTGTGTTTTCAAATTCTGATGAAGAACATTTTGTCTCACTTGAAAATTGTCTTCCAAAAGTGCAGGAAATATGGCATTTCACTGATTCCAAAAAAGAGTCTTTTTGCCATGGATGAGGGCAAACTTCTTGGCCACATCATATCTAAAGATGGCATCCGTGTTGACCCTGCACGTGTTGAAGCCATTCAACAAATTGAACAGCCCCGGAACAAGAAAGAAATACAGTCCTTTAATGGTAAACTAAATTTTCTGCATCGCTTCATTCCAAATCTAGCGGAGCATCTTAGGGAAATCACGAGCATGCTGAAAAAGGACAGTTAGGTAAAGTGGACCGAAGAGGCGGTGAAATAATTTAATTTAGTGAAGTTAGCTCTTTCTTCAGCTCCTATTTTGATCAGCCCAGACTACATGCAGGATTTTATTTTGTTCTCATTTGCCTCTGAGCACACTTTGGTAGTTGTATTAATACAGAAGAGGGAAGGTGTTGAAAAGCCCATTTCTTTTTTCAGTCGGATTATAAGAGACAGAGCATTGAAATATAACATCATTGAGAAGCAAGCACTTGTGCTTGTAAAGGCATTGAAGAATTTCCATGTGTATATATTGCATTCTCACATTCTAGCCTATGTTCCTAATGCAACAGTTAAAGATATTTTAGTACAGGCGGATCTAGAAGGCAGCCGGGGTAAGTGGATTTCTGTGTTGTTAGAATATGATGTATAGATTAAACCAACCAAGTTAATCAAAGGTCAAGGACTTGTCAAGTTAATGGCTTAAACGAATTTGCAAGTTCTAGACATAAATTTGATTGCTGCCATGTCCGATGAAGATGAGGAGAATTCATCTGTTCAGGTATCTGAAATGTTTCTTTCCTCTCCTTGGTACGCTGACATTTTGTATGTACTTCAGCATTTGTCTTCACCTCTTGGAATGCCTAGAAACAAAAGTAGAACATTGAAATTGAAAGCTGCAAAATTCTGCATACTAGATTCAACATTGTTTTGGAAAGACCCTGGCAGAATGTTATTGAATTGTTTAGTAGAGGAGGAAGCCAAAAGAGTTGTGAAATACTTTCATAGAGGGGACTATGGAGACCATCTGTTTTGGAAAACCACAACAAACAAGATTCTAAGGGCAGGATATTATTGGCCTTCATTATTTTCAGATGTATATAAGGCTGTTAAAAATTGTCACGAATGCCAAATTTTTGAAGGGAAGCAGAAATTACAACGTTTGCCTCTCAAACCAATTGAAGTTAGTGCACCTTTTCAGCACTGGGGATTGGATTTCATTGGGGAAATTCATCCAGCATCATCAGGACAGCATCGATGGATATTGACAGCCACAGACTACTTCACAAAATGGATTGAAGCGATTCCTACTCGACAAGCTACGGATGCGGTAATTATCTCTTTTCTTGAAACCAATATTTTGTCACGTTTTGGATGTCCAAGTAAGTTAATCATAGATAATGCAGCAGCATTTAAGTCAAAAAGGATGGATGAGTTTTGTTATAAGTACAATATCAGCTTGGGACATTCAACCGCATACCATCCTCAAGGAAATGGATTGGCGGAATCATCTAATAAATCTTTGGTTATTATCATTAAGAAATTGCTGGAAATCAATAAAAGAGTTGGCACAAAAAGTTGGTAAATGCACTATGGGATGATAAGGTGAGTCAGAAAAAGTCTATTGGGATGTCTCCTTTAAAGTTGGTGTATGGAACAGACACGGTTTTTCCTACTTCACTTACTGTCCCAGTAGTCAAATTTCTTCAAGAAGCCGGTAGTGAGGAAGATCCTATGTAGAGAAGAATTAATCAGATGATTAATTTATAGCAGACATGGGAGGAGGTATTTCAATACACTTGCAAGTTTCCGGAGCGCATCAAAAAGATTTATGACCAGAAAGCAAAAGCGGACACATTTCATCTAGATGAGGTAGTTTTGAGGTGGGATGCTCGACATGAAGACAAAGGAAAGCACGGCAAATTTGAAAACTTATGGAAGGGTCCTTACAAGATTGCAGTGTATCATGGTCAAAATGCTTTCCTTCTCAAAGAAATAAATGGAGATGAATGTCCCGGAGGGCCGATTAATGGTCGGCTGTTAAAGAGATACTACTTCTGAGTATTTTCAGCTCATTTCATCATCATTGTACATATCATTTTACTTTTGTTCTATTGCACATGTAAACTAACTTATCATCTTCAGTCTGGGGCCCGAGGCGAAGGCTATAATTCTGAAAATGGAGGTTATTTATGTTTAAGTTTGTCAAGTCAGTTGTCTCAATCTTTTAGTTCCGAGTCTAGTTTAGTCAAAGCGGTTTTTGGTTTTTCAGTCAAATTCTCAAGATTTTGTGTTGGAATAATGACTCCATCGCCTAATGGATGAAGGAACTGTCTAGCTCTTACAGAGGTCTGTGGTTCTTAGCATCTCCAAGGAGCTACTATCCCCATAAGAGGCAATGTTAGAGTCGGTCTAGTTATCCCTCCGTCAGAGATCAAAGCTCTTTTTGCATTTCATGTTTAGGCATCACATCAATTTCAATCAGTTGCATTTCGTTAGGCATGCCATAACTCTAATGGAATGGTTTGTGTCACTCATTCCCCTCGTGCTTGGCACTGCTGGTTCAGGTCTATTCATAAAAACAAGTCTTTAAAGGTCATTTACAATCATGTTTTAAATTTTTAGGTCTTAGGTCTAGGGTTGAGTCAATTTTGTTTTGGAAAGTCTTAGAAGACTAGCAGGCCAGAGGGATGACTTTGATAGATCCTAGTTGGGATTTGAAATGTTGGCATAAAAATGTTCATACTGTGGGTTCTCCGGTAACTGATTTAAAAGATACAAACCACAGATCTCTTAAATCCAGAATCTTGTCCCTACACAGAGGGGATATTTGGAGTGAAATCCTTTTACTCGAAAAATCTAGAGTGAGGATAGCAAGAAGAGCTGCAGCCTTCTAAGCAGCTCTTCTTCTATCATCATTCATTAGTCCTGATGATGGATCCCAGTTGGGATTGGAAACGTTGGCATAAAAATGTTCATACTGTGGGTTCTCCGGTAACTGATTTAAAAGATACAAACCACAGATCTCTTAAATCCAGAATCTTGCCCTACATGGAGGGGATATTTGGAGTGAAATCCTTTTACTCAAAAAATCTAGAGTGAGGATAGAAAGAAGAGCTGTAGCCTTCTAAGCAGCTCTTCTTCTATCATCATTCATTAGTCCTGATGATGGATCCCAGTTGGGATTTGAAACGTTGGCATAAAAATGTTCATACTGTGGGTTCTTCGGTAACTGATTTAAAAGATACAAACCATAGATCTCTTAAATCCAGAATCTTGTCCCTACATGGAGGGGATATTTGGAGTGAAATCCTTTTACTCGAAAAATATAGAGTGAGGATAGCAAGAAGAGCTGCAACCTTCTAAGCAGCTCTTCTTCTATCATCATTCATTAGTGCTGATGATGGATCCTAGTTGGGATTTGAAACGTTGGCATAAAAATGTTCATACTGTGGGTTCTCCGGTAACTGATTTAAAAGATCATCACTTCAATAATTTTCATCATTGTACAGCTAAATTAGGACTTCTCTTCAAAACTCTATTTTGAAGATAAGTCGCCATCTCATTTTTGTAAAAAATTTCAAAATTTCAGTTCTTCAATCGTTCAAGTGCAGCCTTGGTCTCCTTTGCCAGAGCATATCACAGCTATCCCTACAAACAAAAATCAACAAAGAACTTCAGTCCAAACCTCAGAAAAGCATGAGAAAATCAAATAGTGGATCTAGAATTTCAAAAGAACCAAAAAGTACAATTCTAGTGATTTCCTTGTAATAAAATATTTCCAGTTTTAATGAAATATGTGTTTATTGTATTAAAAGACCAAAAGTGAAAGTGCCAAAACTTTACAAAGTGGGTTTTGAAGTCAATTTAATCAAATTATATATTTTGGTTGTATATAAGGTGAAAACAAGTCTTTTTGTTCACCACATATCAAAGCAAGAGCGTTTTCAAGATTGGAGGGCAAAAAACCAATTTACAAACCCTTGGGCAGAGTTTAAGGTGCGTGCTACGCATTGAAACTGTGCGCTATGCACTGGGCAGTGCGCTACGCATTGGGCGAGCACGGCCTTTGTTAAATTACGTAGGCACTACGCATCAGGCCGTGCGCTACGCATTGAAACTGTGCACTACGCACTCATTCCAGCATCACATTTATGCGCCTAAATCGTGTCAAATTGCCTCCAAAACTGCAAGTAGGTGTTCTTTGACTCAATCAATCAATTTGAATATTGTTTATAGTGTGTTTGAAGAGTGGAAGTGGTGTGTTGGGTATAAGAAAACAAATGAAACCCTAGGCCCCTATCAAAATCTTTGTAAAGGGTATTAAAGGACATATGAGTAATTGGTGAAGATTTTTCTCCCTTTCCTTGGTGAAATATAGCTCCATGCCCATTTGAAAGCTTTGAGCTAACAACACTTCATACCCTTGTCCATTTGTCAAACTGTCTTTGTGACTATTTTATGCCCAAATATACCAAACAAAATGTCAATTATGTCATAACTCTTATGATGCTTCAGTTGGTTTTTTGAGTATGTACTGAAATTGGGATTTCATCACACCTACAACATACATATTGCAGTCCTCCTGTTGCAGCTATTGTGTTTTCAAAGCCATGTCAGATACAGAGTCAGTGTATGAGCAGGAAAATGGCAGTGATTCCACAACAGAGGGAAATGTGCCACAAAGGCCTCGCAGAGGTGGCAAAGGTGGTAAACATCTTAGAGAAGAGCCCACTTCTATGGTACAATTGCAGGCTTGCCCACTTGCCATGGATTGTTTTCGCCATCAGTCATGCTATCATTTTTGTGAGCTAATTTCACAATTTTAGCATCATTGTGAATTAGCTCGCTTGTTTTTTCTCCATTTACGTGATGGCCATGTAAACCTCGCTGGAGTTAATTTCATTTTGTCACCAGAGACTATTGCAGAGGCCACGGGGATCCCAAATATCGGGGAGCAATGGAATAAGCGTCAGCAGCTAGAAAAATCAAATTATGAGCCATATATTAAACCAGGGTATATGAGGCACTTGAGCAGAGTTTTTACTTTCCACTACCTGAATGATTGGTTTGCACCTTTGATGAAACTCATCATTAGGTATTTCAGTTGTGAGGGCAGATTCTCACGTCTTTATGCATACCATGTCCGTTTGTTGATGCATTTTACAAGGGTGCGTCTGATGAACATCCCATACTTTATGTTTCGCAACATAGAGAGGATAGTGCCTTTAGTGCAAAGGAAGAGCCCATCACATCAGCATAGGAGCATATATCATTATGCATTGATCAAGATTGTGGTGATTCATCAGTTGGCACAGCAGGGCATTACATGGGCGGATTTTATTTCTCGTGACCTCTTCACAGCACCTCAGCCACCACCAGAGATAGTTCATGATGAGGGAGGGCCTTCACAGTAGTTTGACATTCCTGAGACAGAGCATGTAGATGCTCCAACATATGTGACATATCAACGAGGCCACAGGGCCTTATTTGCATCTGCACTACGAGTACTATCTTCACCCGGGGTGGAAGGGGTCTCATTGACTTCATCAGCACAACGAGTATTATCTCCACATCATGTGGAAGCGGTCTCGCCTCTGTCTTCAGTACAGGTATAGATTCAAGATAGGAGAAAGAGACCCATGGTTGATGAGGTTCCTTCAGGAGGTCAGGACATGGGTATCATTGATGTTGATGCTAGCTATCCTAACTCGGAGCTAAAGGAGATCCTCTGAGACCAAAGGGCCGAGAATGAGTCGCTGCAAAAGAAATTGCAGATGGCTAAGTGGGTGATCAACTACTTGGAGCAGTGCAACAAACATCTGGAAGATGAGCATACACTTTATGAGTTGCGGAAGATCCAGGAAGACTGAGAATTAGCCCGAAGGAGACTCGGTGATTTGACACCTATTGATCAAGAATCAATGCTCTTCCGGGTAAAAACTCATTTGGAGAAGTTATTGGTGAAGGAAAATAGATACAAGGACATGCTTCGTCATATGAAAATGCACTATTGGGCTCGCATGCATGTTTGCAAAGCGAAAATGAAGATCCTTAAGAGGCGTTTGAGCAAAGCGCTAAAACAACGGAAAAGGCCTGATCCACTTCGAGTTTTGGCTGAGGCTTCGTTAATTGGGCATGATACATGATGGAGGGTCTTCACTCCAAATTTGGGCAAATTCGGAGAAAATTTTGTCGTTTTGAAATTTTTGGCTTGCAAAACAGGTTTTTTGGCTCAACGCGTAGCGCGCAGCACGCTACCCTAAATATTGAGAGGTCCAAATGACAAATGGCTTGTAGTTTTGGATTTTTCATGAATAATTACACATGCTCAGCTATTGACGAAGAGTTTCATCGAGATCTGGATGGTCAAAAGGTCCAAAAGCATCATGAAAACCACCTTGCTGCCACCTTTTTCCACAGCAGGGAGTACCTCTAGGAGAATTCACTTTTTAGGGGGGAAATGAGCTCCAAATTGGACAATTCCACTTGGGTTGGAAAGTAGACATCCAGGGCTTTCTAAAAAGATATCATGAGCTCAATTTGGATGTCAGGAAGTTCCCCAAACATAGGCTCAAATGTGCGTTATGCATACAGGTTTTTGGTCAATGTTTCACTTTTCAGCTCAGAATTTCGGCCAGTCATGACCAGTTTCACCTCTTGATGTGATCTTTTACCCAGATTGATGTAATTTAATGTACATGATGTAAATTTGGTACTTATTTACCTATTCTAGAGGATTCATCTACAAAATAGCAAAAATTTAATGTAATGAATCAGTTTCCTAGCATGTAGGGGTTAGTTGTTTGACTACCTAGATTTCAGTTCCTTGTTTAGAATTGGTTGAAACTACTCCTAGAAGGAGGAGCTTGACCCCTAGAGGTTAGGGAATGGGTTAGCTTGGTCTATATTATGTAAATTTTCAGTCAGTAGCAAGGGTTGGACTCTGGGGAATAGCTTGACACTCTATTGTACATATCTTATCTGCATTTTTGGCAAAGGAAAGACCAGCGTTTTGCAGCACTATTTGGGATTCATGTGGCTTTATGTGTTGATGGTGTGTTTCTTTCAGTACTTGTAAGTTGTTTATGTGTACCACTTTCCTTCTTTAATCTTCTGGAATTAAGCAAATGAAGTGTTAAGGTAGAATCCATAAATTTGCTATGCTCTGCCTTTAAGTTTGTTTAATTTTCCATGTTTTCATCTGTTTAGGGAGAATCCTTGAAAGTTTATTGCTCTCCTTAACCTCTCAACAATCATATCTATCCATTCAATCACTTTAAAGGCATCAAAACAATCGCCTATCTTGCCCCAAGTAGACCTCTGCAAAAGCTGTGCCTCTTCCCCACACCCAAAATTGCCTTTCCCTTGAATTCAACAAAACCTCAAAAAATCAATCTCAAAGTCCTTGTACTTCATACCTAGCCTAAAATTAGTCATCAATTTAGTCCTATCGAGCCTCATTGATTACCTTTTTCCAAGATTGACTCGAAGAGAGCCCTCTCTTGTCATCGTAGGGCTAGCTACGAGGCTGAGCGTGGTTTGATGTAGCCTTGAGTTTTACCTTATTTCAGCCTAAGGTAGATTTGAGCGCTAACACTTTCCACGACATCAAGCACGTCATTGAAGCATACTTGGATGATCTCGCTGCTCGTTCTCGAAAGAGGACTAATCACCCTAGTCACCTTCAGATGGTTTTCAAGTGATGTCGTTATTATAAAATCCAGTTGAATCCCAACAACTGCATTTTCGCGGTTACATCCGGTCAGTTGTTAGGGTTCATTGTGTCAAATGAAGGGATACGGGTTGATCCCTTCAAGGTTGAGGCAATAGTTCAGTTTCCTCCCCCGTCTTCAATTAGGCAACTTCAAAGTCTTCAAGGGAAGGCTAATTTCTTAAGGCGGTTTATAGCGAACTATGCCGAGATCACTAAAGGGTTCATGCGTTTCCTACGGAAAGGAGTTCCATTTGTATGGGATGACTTTGTGCAACGATCGTTCGATGCTTTGAAAAAGCACTAGTCTCTACCCCACTTTTGAGTCCACTGGATTATGGAAGAGAATTCCTTTTATATCTTGATGCAACAGAATCAACCATTGGTATGGTTCTTGTTCAGGAGGATGATGCTCTCACTGGGCACGTGATTTATTATTTGAGCCGAGGCTTAATAGGTCCTGAACTTCGCTATTCTCCGGTTGAGAAGTTGGCCTTGGAAGCTATCCATCCTGTCTAGCGGCTCCGTCATTATATCTTGCTACGCAAAACTTTTATCTTAGCGGCGGTCAATCCATTTCAATTTGTCCTCAGTAGGCGAGTGATTGGGGGCAAATATAATAGATGGATAGTCATCTTGCAAGAATTTGATCTCGAGTTCTTGTCAGCCAAGTCTAAGAAATCCATGATTTTCGCTGAGCTAATTTTTGAGCTACCTTGTGGAGAGGATACTGTATATGAGGAAAGTTTTTCCAACGAACATTTATTCCTCATCTCTTCACTCGACCCTTGGTATGGAGATATCATTGTCTATCTCCAGACTTCGAATTTTCCCTCTACTTTCTCCAAGGATGAACGTCGAAAATTATGTCACCTGGCTAAAAATTATGTTATCATTGGTGATACCTTATACCGTTGAGGGGTTGATTCAATCCTTCGGCATTATTTAACCTTGGAGGAAGTAGAGCTAGTGCTTAATGATTGCCATAGTGGAGCTTGTGGTGGTCATCTATCGAGGCTTGCTACAGCCCAGCGCATCTTACGTGCTGGCTATTTTTGGCCTTCACTCTTTAAAGACTGTGTGGAAGTGGTCAAACGTTGTCACCCTTGTCAAACCTTTACTCGCAAGGTGCGTGCTCATCCAGCTCCTCTTTTTCCTGTTGTCACCGTCGGTCCTTTTACTAAGTGGGGTATTGATTTTACAACTTGTAATCCACCTTCAGCAACGAATCACAAGTATATTATTTTGGCTGTAGACTACTTTATGAAGTGGGCAGAGGCCAAGCCCACTTATAAAAATGATAGTGACATGGCAGCTTTATTTCTTTTCAATCATGTTATCTCAAGATTCGGTGTCCCGAGAGAGATTGTCACTGATCATGGCAGTCACTTCCAGAATCAACTGATGTCTGAATTGGCTCTTAAATTAGGTTTCGGCAAGAGCACTCGTCTCCTTATTATCCTCAAGCCAATGGACAGGTCGAGGAAGTCAATAAAATTCTTAAGACGATACTCCAATGGACAATCGACAAAAATCAGTCCAATTTGGCATGTTATGTTGTATTCGGCTCTTTAGGCATACTGGACTTTTGTGAAGACTGCTACTGGTTTTACACCTTTTTAGTTGGTTTACGGGATGGAATCTATCTTTCCGATTGAATGTGAACTTCCATCTCTTAAGTTAGCTGTAGAGCTCTTTCCAGATACTTCGAGTCTCGAAGAGCGCCTCCTTCACTTGGAACATCTCGATGAGCAGCGTCGAGATGCCGCCACAATGAATGAGGCTCATAAGAAAAGGGTCAAAACGCAGTATGATAAATCTGTCCGTCCTCAAGTCTTTTCTAGAGGTGACCTTGTCTTGGTCTATGACCAAGATAAAGACACCTTGGGGGCAGGCAAGTTTAAGCCGATGTGGTATGGTCCTTTCATTATTAAACAAGTTTTAGAAAAAGGGTCGTATGAGTTAATCGATTTTGAGGGAAACAAGCTGGCGAAGCCCCGAAACGAGCTCTACCTAAAGAAGTACTTTGCTTAAGTAGAAGTTAGGCAATGGCTTCTTTGTATATTATGTATATTTGTGCATATATCATCGAGAGTTTTGTGATATCAACACTTTTTGGTCTGTTGTTGCAGGTGTTGATGGATGATTTGGTCTATTTTGGGTTCACCAATGGTGCTAGTCGGCACACTCGGAATCTCGCTTCCACAGTTTGGGTAATCTATTATCCAACTAGTCAATTGATGGTATCAAGAGGCATATGCATTGGTCTTGCTTCAAATAATATGGCTGAGTATACCGCCGTTATTAATTTACTATCCGAGGCAATCTCTCACGAGATCGACTCATTGGTAGTTTATCTCAATTCTCAATTGATAGTGTCACACTTAAACAACATTTATCGGGTAAGGGATCCATGTTTATATCGCTAGTATTTAAGGGTGAGGTTGTTGCAAAGATCATTTGTTTATATTAATTATTCGCACATTCCAAGATCTTATAATTGGATAGCTGATGCTATCGCTAATCAAGCATTAGACTGGCACATCAATCATTCATCATAATAAAATCAAGCATCAAAAAGTCAAACTGTATATAGTATATATATCATCATAAAGCATCTCGAGTGTACATATGTTGTCCAAAAATATACAAAATTGGGACTCAAATGCCCATAATCATGTCTGGCATATCTAATGCCCCGACTCAAGATGAGCGGCCAAGTAGGTAACTATCACATTGGCTACACGCCGAAAAGTGCGAACCCAGTCACGTGGCATGCCAACCACATGATGCTGCATATCCTCAGGAAGGTCCTCTATAGCAGCCATCGATACTCGACAGCTCAGTCTCGTCAAGTGTCGCTGGACGTTGTGTAGAGTCCGTTCGGTCTCGGCAGCCGCCTCTTCGGCTCCTCGGCCGCGCCGTCTGTGTCGTGGGAATCCATATGGTCGTACTGGCCCAATATCTGGATCATGATCATTACATTAGTCATTTGAATCTCATCAAAAAAAAATAAATTTCAAAATGCATCATTATATTTGAAAAAACCAAAAAAATCATAAAATCAAAAAATCCTTACCAATCTCGCCCCATGCTGCATTCGGAGGTAATGCTAGGTCAGGATCTCCTCGGAATCCAGCCCAGCATAGAGGTAGTCGTCTACGGCGATGATCTTCTGATCACACTAGGTGAAGAAATCATTGTCAAAAGCAGTCCTCGGGACCTCCCCACCCCCCCAGACGTTTCATCAAATCAGCCCACTGGCCCATGCGTGGATCGCGTGGGGTGCTGACGAAAACTGCTACCCTAGGGCGAAGTGCGGGAATCCTCTCGAAGAAGAAAGTGCACAAGATAGTCCCATAGCCAAAGTTCTTGGTCTGTCTCCTCTTGATAGAAGTGAGCTGGCTCTTCATGCTGGCCAGAAGAGGAGTACACCAGTCGAACACAGTAGTGAGACAATCAACTGCCACGCTCATGGTGAGCTGTGATGCCTGATGCAGAGAGGATGATTCGTTCACTCAAGCTATAGTAAACAGGATTATACTCAGCAATAAACTCGCCACATGTGAAATAGAAATCTGGCTCCCAACCTTCTTGGGATGTCCTGGGCAATATATCTGTACGTAGTCCTCTATGGTGAGGCTACTTCGTGTCCTGCCCCGGGACTGTACTACCTCTCCCCTTCGGGGCCCGTGATAAAATAAATATCCTCCACTTCTACCCTAAGTGGCATTTGATCAATCATGAAGGCTTCCTCCTCGACGTCCCAATAGCCAATGAGCATCGCAAGCAGTCGTACATTGGCTTTCATGTTTGGTAGTTTGAACAATTTAAGAAAGTCGCATCCCCGTAAAGCATCCAAGGCTTGAGGATCATTCATGACTTCATTATCCACCGCTGCATGTTCTATTTCACGCCATGTGACCAGCATTCTGAGAAAAAAATGAGTTCTAACCATTAGTTTTTGGTTCAAATTGTTTCACGGCATATACACGGGTTACTATACACACAATCGCGTATAGGGCCCGCGTGTACGCGGGTTTCATATTACCAACCCACGTATATGCCGCGGTGAAATTTTGAACAAAAGTTCAATGGTGAAACATCAATGAAAAATCTTCAAACTAGTCACAATTAATTGCAAGCTAAGTATAAGAGTTACCTGGAAGATTTTGAAGAGTTTGAACGGTCGAATTTGGCACACGGGAAGTTTGCTCCTTTTGCTCTAAATCTTTGCTCTCCAACTCAATTGGTAAAAATGGTGAGTCCAAAATCCCTTTTATAAGTTTTGAAAATGCAAAATTTTTTCAAAATTTTATTTTGTTTGGCCTCATGTGACTTTTAACTTGGGAGCTTGGAATGTCGAGAATGGTTTGCTTTTCAGGACATTTTCGACATTTTCAACTGTTTCGAGACGGTTCCATGACTGCTGACCCGTCATGGTCGGTATCGTTTTCTCACTGCATATAGGTTAGGGACATCATTTTTTCCATTGCATCATACATACTAGCCTCCATCTGTTGATACATCTGCCATAGGGTCGATCCCATCGTGTCATGGTTCGTAAGCCATCTTCACTCACCGATTTTTGAAATCATGACATGACGGTAGAGCCATCCTTTACATGGGCATCATAGTTAGCACCTCACTGATATTTTTTGCCCATGCTGCTCCAATTTGAGTAGGCTCGAGAGTCCTCTATAGTCCCGCCATGACTTATGCATTGAAGATTCATTCCTCTTAGCTTCTTCACTTTGTTCTGGCCTTATACCCTAGAGGCTCCTTTGTGTTGAGTTGTACTACTGCATTGCATGTTGACCATTTGCACCTTTTGGCCTAGAGTCGGCGTCACTTGGACTCATGTTTAAGCCAACTTTTGACCATGACGACTGCAAAATCAACCTTGCATACCTTTGACTTCTGCAACTTGACACACCTTGATCCGTGGAAGGAACACACCTTTGAGTATCACTGACTAGTTTTCGCCTCCCTGCATTGAGCATAGGAATGTTCCATTCCCAGGAACTAGATCATCTGTTTCATCGACACTCGTTCTTTCCACTATACCATAACATTATTTTATTATTTTTCAAGATTAACAGAAAAAGACAAAAAAATTAAATATTCCAAAAAGAGCGGGAACAGGACAGTATTTCCATTTATTATTGGCAGCTAGAGTCAGTCATGTCGCCCTTGAACAAAGCACTCAAAACAAAGTCTCCTCCGTTTGGGCGGGATTTAGT
>APFE030278632.1:0-37824 GCA_000404065.3 Pinus taeda
CTAGATCTTCAGTTATGGAAAATCTCTTGTTAACGCTCTTCCATCACTTCAAAATCCAATATCCTATTTTCTGGTGGATGGTTCTTTGGTAAAAGTATGGAATGACTTGTTGTTGTGGAAAGCCTCTCTCAAGTTCAATCAATAATTGCTTCTTGGTAAGTGGCATTAACAAAATAATTTGCATCTCTTTTTAGATATCTCACAGTGGATTGATGAATATCAAAAGATTTGCATCTCTTTTTAGATATTCTGCAACATCTCCTAGATCCACTCGTTCTCCTTTTGTACAAAATTAATTCAAAAGTTGGAGGGCATAGAACAAATCTCTAAAACCAGAAAGACAAACTGATATGGGGTCCACATGTTGGGAAATAATTTGTTAAATAATGGTATCATATGCTTTTTGGAAGAAATTTATCTCTTATTCCAAGACAGTGTCTGCGAGAAAATTTGATTGAGCTATTCAATTTCCAAGGGGGAGTTCTTCTTGTGGATGACTATCAAGTTACCAATTACTCCTTTTTCCTTAGAAGATTTGGCTTGCTAGGAAACAATATTAAATTCTTCAAGGATAAGCATAATGAATTATGCTCTTAATCTCATAAGGTAGGTAAAACAAATAACACACCAAAGTGATTGGTTGTCTTGAAAGAGTGTAACTGTTGAGAGATCACTTTGGACAACATTGTAGTGTTGATGTATTCTCATTTTATAATCTCTCATCACACTAACCTCTATCAAGCTTCCAATATCGAAATTGAAAGAAATGTAAGCATAGTGAAAGCTATACTTAATTCATTTAATAGTTGGGAGGCCAATCACATCCTTAGAAGGGGGGATAGTTCAAAGGAAGACTGTTAAAAATTCAAGGGCAATATACTGATTTCTAAACAATGATAATTACTTATGATTATATAGAGTCCTTTCAACAATTACTACATTTTTCATCAAGTAACTATACTTAAGAAAATCAAACATGTAAGAGTAAGAAGGCAAAGATCACTGTGCACAATATCAACATAATAATTGCCCTAGGAAAACCCACTTGGGGTAAAAACCCAACAACTTCTTTCCTTAGAGAACCAATCCAACAAGAGATATCAAAGTCAAAGATTATGGTCAAACTAACCAGCATCCACCAAGTGTCCAAGTCAACCCTCATCAAACTGAACATTGAAAATGTACCTCAGAAGAATACGACCCTCTGTCACAACTATTAACCATAGGTTTAGATCTCTGTCACAAAAGTTACCACAAGTTCAGACCTTTGTTCACAAGTGTCACCACAGGCTCAAAGTTCAGTTCACAAGTGTCACCACACGCTCAGAGTTCAGTTCACAAGTGTCACCACAGGCTTAGACTTCAGTTCATAAGTGTCACCACAGGCTCAGACTTCAGTTCATAAGTGTCACCTTAGGCTCAAACTTTAATTCACAAGTGTCACCACAAGCTCGACCTTCTAGCACAGAATTCAAGCCTCCCTTAAAGGAATTGAACCACAATTATTTGACACAGAGTTCGGCTTATGCATAGGAGACAAGATACTAGCTTCGACCTTCTAGAACAAATATAGAGACCACAAAGATACTTTGTATTCCAAGAGATTTCTTTGATCTGCTTCTACTTGATTCGTATGCCCAGATCTATGTATGTTTTGTGCTTGTGCTAGTTGTGCCTTTAAGGAGGACGAAGAGGTCATATTTATAGTCACTTCATGAGGTCGAATAGGTGTCAATGTTGGGTAAGGCGATATGAAGGAGATGGAGGGTCGACTTGAACACTTGGGAGCCAAAACCAAAATTTAAATTTAAACTTTTGTTCTTTTAATAAAATACAAAATTTGATTTTCTTATGAGCATGAAGAACATGCTTTAGAACAAATGCATCAATAAATCAATAAGAAGACCGACCATAGCTACAAAAATTCAACACTCCCTCTAAGCTAGGGAGGTATTCATAATGACTATCAAGATAATCTCAAGTTTACAAGTTCTCTAAGGAAAGATCAAGATTAAGATAAGCATCATCAATATCATAATCACCGGCATCATCATTATCACATTTCACCATCAAACAACTACGAAAATAGTTTAGGTGAAATACCATAATACTCATCAAAATCACACTCTCTCTAGAAAGAGACCAGAGCAAGATGCTAGGAGGCTACAACCTCTAGGAGCATACTCCCTAATTTTGGTCATAGTTTTTGAGAGAATGTCTGTCCACTAGACCATTCTTCTTAATTTCGGTCAATATACTTGATACAAGGATAATTTCCCTAATTTCGATCAGAGTATATGACACAGGAAGAATGTCTGCCAATGATGCTATCTAATCTATCAAACCATTCTCCCTAATTCCGACCAATGTACTTGTCACAGGGATAACATCCCTAATTTTGGTCAAAGTACATGACACACGGAGAAAACACATCCATGATGCAATCAACACTCCCTCTCAATGAGAGGGACATTCTCCACAAGAGCAAGCTTCACTCGAAAGTACTCGAACTTCACTTTGGAAAGAGGCTTTGTAAGTATATCAGTAATTTGCTCATCAATGGAAATGTACTAGAGTTTGACAACTACCTTCTGCACCATGTCTCGAATGAAGTGATACTTGATTCCAATGTGCTTCAACGTTCCATGGAAGATAGGATTCTTTGGAAGCTTTATACAACTTTGATTATCACAAAAGATCATGGTCGATTTCAACACCTCATCAAATAAAACTGCAAGCAATTTATGAAGCTAAATTGCTTCACAACTAATTGTACAGGCTGCCATATATTCTGCTTCCGTAGTGGTAAGAGCAGCAAAGCTCTGCTTTCTAATCATCCAAGAAATTGTCATAGAGCCCATACTAAAATAACCACCAGTTGTACTTTTCTCGTCTTCAACACTTCCAGCCCAATCAGAGTCGGAGTATCCTCGCAAACAAACCTCATTGCTTGCAACATATCTTAAGCCAATATCCCATGGTTCGGGTTCAACAATGATTAGGTTCGGTTTGAGTTCGAATTTTTTGATGAGGTTCAGATGAAGTTTGCCATTAGGTTCCTCTCTCTCTCTCTCTCTCTCTCTATATATATATATATATATATATTAATGAATTATAGGATATAATAGTAAGAAATCAACATCAATAAACATAAAAAATGCTATCACGGACATAGAAATTGAAAGGATAAATTACAAGCTTGTTGTGACATGAAGTTATGAGTTTTCATCTATGGTATGGACTTGGTCAATGGCTATGACGTTCCATGAGGTTCGTCGAACCTCAACATTGGTTCGCCAAAATTTGAACCTCAAGGTTAAAGTTCGATGAAGCTTGTGACATAGTCTTAAGCAATAGTTAACAATACCATGAAGATATCTCAAAACATGCTTTGCTGCAATCCAGTGATCATGATTAGGCCCCATGTGAAATTGGCTCAATGTGTTTGCAACAAATCAAATATTCGACCTCGTATTAACCAAATACATCAGTGAACCAACTAATTGCCAATATATAGATTGGTCAACAAGATTAGAATCAAAACCCCTCAACTTCCTTAAATTAGTTATCATAGGAGTTTCCATAGGTTTACTATCCATCATGCGAAACTTCTGAAGGATCTTGATAGCATACTTCCCTTGGCCAAGGAATATTTCACCAGGTTTCTGCCATACTTCTAGCCCCAAGTAATAATGCATTAGCCTAAGATCATATCAAATTCAACAACTAACTCCCTCTTACATTGAAGAATGAGATGCTCCACACCTATCAACAATAAGTCATCCACATATAGCAATAGAATATCAACCTCATTCTTCATGATCTTGATGTATAGGTTCGAATCAACCTCATTCTTAACGAAACCAAGCCTTGTCAAATAAGTGTCAATTCGTGAATACCAAGCTCTAGGAGCTTGCTTCAATCCACGCAAGGCTTTCTTCAATTTGCATACATGAGAGTCTTTCCCATGAACCTCAAACCCTTGAGGTTGCTCTATGTATACTTCTTCACCAATTGCACCATTAAGGAAAGTTGGCTTCACGTCCATTTGATGTATATTCTATTCGCGAGAATCTACAATAGAAACAAGAGATTTAATAGTTGTGTACCCGACAGTAAGAGCAACGATTTCGTCATAATCTTCTCCCTCTTTTTGGGAGAATTCTCTAGCCACAAATCTAGTCTTATACTTGTTAATGTTGCATGCTTAATCCTATAAATCCATTTAGAGGTTACAACTGACTTTCCTTCGGGACTTGGTACAATTTCTCATACATCATTCTTTATAATTGATTGATAATCTTCCATCATCATGTCCTTCCAAACTTGTTGTCTTGTTGCTTCTTCATAAATGGAAGGTTTAGAATTGATGAGCTTGGTCATTAGTGCTGCATACCTGGAATACTTCTTTGGCTTCTTGCTTTTTCTAAATGTGCCACGGGGAGTTGCATGTCCTTCTACTTCTTGAAGAGTAGTTCTATGCCATGCTAGTATTTTCTTGTTCTTAGGAATAATAATGGGATCCACAGGTTCACTTGGTCCTTCAAGTTCTTCTTCTTGTCGATCAATAGGTGGTTTTGAAGGATGGGAATTGCTTGGAATTTCTTCCTTAGGAGACTCAGGTTCTTCATTGTCATCGAAGTCCATGGGGACTTCTTTGGATTTCTTCAAGGCAACATTCTTATCAGAAGTGACATCTTGACTTCAATTTGACTTTGTCTTTGGACGTTGATTTTGAAGGCTTTTGATGATTCACTATATCCAACAAAGATTCCCTTCTTTCCTATAGGGTCAAGCTTCTTCCTTTTGTCCTTAGGAATGTGAATGTATAAAGGGCAAACACAGATTCTTAGATGATCAATGCTTGGCTTGTGACTTATGAATGCTTCTTCAGGAGTCACGTCTTCTAGAATTCTGTGAGGACTTCTATGTTGAATATATACAACTATCTTGGAGGTTTCTTCCCATAGGAACTTGTGAAGGTCTTGATCATATAGCATAGCTCTGACGAATTCTTCAATAGACCTGTTCTTCCTTTCTGCTACACCATTTTGTTGTGGATTATAAGGAACAATTAGCTCCCTCTTAATCCCAACTCCTTTATAGAATGCAACAAGCTCCAGTGAAGTATATTCCCCTCCATTATCAGATCTTAGAATTTTGATCCTTTTATCTGACATATTCTCGACCTCAGCCTTGAATTCCTGGAATCCGCTAAATACTTCATCTTTAGACTTCATGAAATAGATCCATGCCTTTCATGATTAGTCATAAATAAAAGTCACATAATATAGAGAGCCATAGAGAGATTTCATAGACATGGGACCACACACGTTAGAATGGATTAGATCCAAAATTTATTTGGATCTACTATCACTAATAGGAAGTGATTTGTTGAAATTCTTTCCAAGAGCACACCCTCTACATGCTCCATGATCTACTTGCACTTTGGGCATGCCTGAAACCATTTGACTTAATGAAGGCAAAGCTTTGCAATGAAAATGGGCATACATTCTATGCCATAGTTCACATAGATTGATTTTAAAACGTGTGTTAAGGCTTGAGGACGTTGACTTAGGAGTCTATACAATCTTCCTTCTCGAACACTAATAGTTCTATCATTTTCTATACTAGAGCCTTTAGGCCACACGATTACTTCTCCATCAATAAAAGCTACTCTATCACCTTCATCTTCTAAATATGGAAACCAAATACTTTCTCAAACCCGACACATAGATTATATCGCTGAGATGAACATTTTCTCCTATCTGCAACTTGATAGATGTAGATCCAGTGCCTTCGACAGGGTAACTGTTCTTGTCTCCAAGTTCTACCTTGTGATGTGAACCTGCCTCTTGATAGACTTGAGAGATGGTCACGTTCTCCTGTCATGTGCCTTGATGCACCATTGTCAATTACCCACATATCATCATCTTCAACAGAACCTGTAAGAGTAGAAATGTAATAGAAATCCTTGTGACTTTCACCCTTGATTTTCTTGGGATGTTCTTCATCTTCTGCTGTAGATGCATGATCTTTGCCCATTCTCTTCTTATCCTTTGATGCTTTAGGACAACTTCTATAATGTCCAAACTTGTGACATCCATAATAATGGACTTTGGACAGGGTTCTTTTTCTTTGTGGCTTGGATCTTCTACCTGCATTCTTATTTTGAAAACCAAATTTCTTCTTACCATTACTCCTAGAATTTGCAGCAAAGGCTTGAGATTCTCCTTCATCATGTCTTTCGATCTTCCCTTTAGCAAAAAGTCTAGGTTCCTCTTGAGTGCAACTGGTCCATAATTATTCAAGGCTTGGAGTATCCTTTCTAGCACAAATGCCAATTGCAAATGAATCCCATAAATTTGGTAGGCCATTGAGAGCATTAGTGATTAACTCATATTCATAAATGACTTCACCCATAATTTGCAACTGATTTCTTATGTGAGCAATTCTCATTAAGTAGGAGGCCACATGTTCATCTATTGACATTTTTGCGTCACGAAGTTGATTTCTCAATGACATCTTTTGACCAATGTTGTTAATTGAAAACAAGTTAACAAGAGTATCATGCACTTCCTTTGATGTAGCTAATTCTGAATCAAATGGAATCAAATGATCATTAAGAGATTCAAATAAGATTCTTTGAACCTTGACCTCACCCTTTCTAAACCTCACTTTCACATCGTCATCATCATCATCATTGCCTGGTTAGGTGCATTGCCTTGGACATATTGCAATACTTCATGTTTTTCTAGGACAAGGTCAATCCTCTTCTTCCATGCTTTGAAGTTAGAGGCTCCATTAAGTTTGTTTCCCTCCTTACATATAGGAGCCATTTGCTCAGAAATCTTAGACATAGAGATAAGATATCCCAGCAAGAGAGAGATTGATCCAACAAGATGTGATCTTCAACTTTCTTCCTTCACCAAAGCTCTGATACCATGTTAAAAATTCAAGGGCAATATACTGATTTCTGAACACTGATAATTACTTGTGATTATATATAGAGTCCTTACGCTGGTAATTACTATGTATGTTTTGTGCTTGTGTCAGTTGTGTCTTTGAGGAGGATGGAGAGGTCATATTTATAATCACTTCATGAGGTTGAATAGGTGTCAATGTTGGCTGAGCCGACTTGAAGGAGATGGAGGGCCAACTTGAACAATTGGCAGCCAAAACCAAAATTTAAAATTTAAATTTTCGTTCTTTTAATAATTACCAAATTTGATTTCTTATGAGCATGAAGAACATGCTTTACATGAACAAATACATCAATAAATCAATATGAAGACCGACCATAGCTACAAAATTTTAACAAAGACAACATGGCCAGTGAAGTAATTTAAGTCAAGCAATTTGAGATGCATATAGTGATTGTAATACTAGATGGAATTTAGCTCACTTCATAGCCTTATGATTCCTTGGCCCCTTGCTTCTCTCAATTTGTGTTGATACTTGGGGAATGCAAGCCTAAAGGAAGAATTGTATCTCTTGTTGGAAAAGAAAAAAAGCAACAAATCTAACATTGGATGCAATAAGAACTCTCTCTCAAGAAATAATGCTAGAAGTTAAAGATGTGGAGGCTAGGACTTGCATCACTATTCATCAAGTTTTAGATAAAGTATCCTTTATTTCAATTGTAAGGAACTTGGGTCTTTATTATCATCTCTTTTGGGAATGAACTCTCTTTGTTACTTTGTTAGAAAACATGAAATTAGAATAGGGAAAGTGACTCTATTTAATAAAAGAGCATATTTGTATTTGGATATAAATTGATGTTTACAAAAACTTGGTCATGAATCTTGAAATTTTAATTGCTAGTTGCTCCTTTCCTCTAACAAATCTTGATCTCTTAAAGGTGCTCATTTTGGATGTTATCCATGCAAAGGTAAGATTTTTTGAACTCCCAAATTCCTTAAATTCTTGAATGCTTCTAGACAATTGTCAATGTTACCCACCAAAAAGTGGGTAACCCATAGGAGAATTGGACAACCAGCCTGCCAACAGCCCTAGTGATCAACACATGACATGATTGCATAGATCCTCCACCTATGGCTTTGGTTAGATTTCTTTCTCCCATCTCACATTCTGTCTTAAAATAAGGTGGGTCATCTACCAATAGGCACTTTAACCATTTTGTAATCATGTGCTTTTACTTAATGTTTTCGGGCACAGTAATATGAGTCAAGGGGTGATACAGATGATCGATTGATCTTGACTCTATTCATGTTCCCTCGCTTCACCCGAGAGGTTAGTCTTTGACTAGTGGGACCTCTTTTGAACACTTAGGGTTTTAAGGACACTACTAGGAAGGCTTTGAGTGAAGTAGTGTGTCCATGGTATTCCATACTTACCACTTTCCATCTTTCCCATTATTCCATCTCCATTAGTTGGGTTGGTGGTCATTGGTCATGGGGATTGACACCCTCTCATCCTCATCCTTGAGTCTGGGTTGGAAAACTTTGCCCTCAAGGTTGATGCAACTAAAAGAAAGTTAAAAGCAAAAGAAAGCCACAATGAAAGAAAAAGATAAATTGCAAAAGATGTGGCTGGGGCAAAAAGTAGCGCATGGGCAGAAGTTTAGCATGAGCTCTATCCCCCTCATTAGCCATCACCCAGTTCCTCGAGCACATGATACTCCATTCATAAAAAGGAACCCTTGTATTGTCCTAACCCTGATGAGTGATAATCTGCCTCATCATTAAGCAGTGAATGCTAAATCTTAAAAGCAAGCGTGGGCTCCAGAGCTATGCACCCAAATCAAAGCATTGTCGTTAAGAAGTAAAAGGCGCACTAGAGGGGTGGAAAAAGCAAGTTGAGGAAAGTGGTAGCTCATGCCTCCATGATTCCTCCCCTCATTACATCTATACACTGAGATGTTGGACCTCCATTAGCTGGTCACTTAGCTAAGGCACCCTACCTCGAAGTCATGCTCGCTCCATTGCCACCAACTTCACATGCACCTATGGATTGATGGGCTAACTTGGGACCTATCACTACCCCTTGAGGGTTGGAAACACCGAATATGATTATCCATCTAACCATCCCTAACATAAGGAGGGAACACTTATATGGGACTTGGTCTAGTTAGATATTTGAAGGTGATTTTTGTGTGAAGTGTTATTGTGCCCCTACCATTAAGTATGGTCCACTATGATGCATCCATGGTTTTTGTTACTTGATGATTATTGACTTTGACTTGATCTCGAGAGAGTTTCGTCAGGTGGTTCTCATCATAGCAATTAATGGCTTCTTGAGGTGATTGCCCCTCTTTCGTAGCAGAGCAGCTGAGGCCGTACCGTTTGGTGTAAAAAGACAAATTGACATGATGTTGGACACCTTGAGGGACCCCTAGTTGCTGAAACATCGATCCCATGGAGCTTGGTGTTGTAGATATTGATGATGTGCCCAATGGACCTAAGATATCCCAGGCTAGCCTTGACATTGTTTGATGGGCATCAGTTGATCTAGAGCCTAGATGATGATGGTCATCCTTGAGATGACAAGGGAGGGCTTGCACATCACCTTGGAGCCCCAACGCTTGAGTTAGGAGAGTACCGCATCACCCCTCTTAGTCCTTTGAGGGTGACATCGGGCAACATGGACGTGGTGTGTTGGCATAGAGTCACTTTGGAGGCTTGCACATGATCCTTGTGATGCATCTTGGTGTGTGGAGCACTCATTAGCCCATATCACAACTTTTGGTGGCTTAGAGAGATCATTTGGAGGATAACGTCATGCTTTCAGAGCAATTTTTTGCCACACGTGGGCTTTTATTTCACTTTTGTTATGTTTTTGAGCAATGAGGTTGGCTTGTAACCTCTTTATTGTGGAACACTTAAAGTAAACTTGTCAATAGGGCCCATAATTTAGGATTAACACCTACAAATTATCTACAAGCAAAATCTTTCATGGGGGTAGACTAACATATCCTAATGTAGTTGACATCATCCTTTTGTTTTGTTGTTTATGCATATTTAATAGTCATAAAACAATTTACCCTATCCTAACCCTAACCTCTAATTGAAGGCCTTGTCCCATTCTTGTTGAATATCATTTTAAGGCCTTTTCTAAGCTTGCTATATGACACTAAATGCTATATTTTTGAAGATCATCCAAGCCCTAACTTATAGCAGCTCATCTTGTGATCTAGGCCTAGAGGTACTTGAACCTTAACATAGAAAACTTAGGTCATCTTTAGCCCCTACCAAGTACTTTATCCATCTTTAGACCTTCAAAAACTTATCACCTTGAGCCATTGTATTAGAATATCCTTACAGGTGATTTACGGAAGCCTCCCATGTGGTTTAAATCCCACTAAAGAGTAGGAGGAAGGTTGTTGAGGTGACATTGGAAACCCTTCCTTTTTGTTGCCACAAGGTCTAGCTCCTCTCCTGGTGAGGCTTTGCACCGCCTTGCGATTTTGTGGCCACAATCCCTTTTGAGAAAGCTTTTCTTAACCCCCTTTGTCATGGAGACTCAACTGTTCAAAATAAGAAACCATTTTAAGTTTTGTTCCATGAGACTTATCCCCATCTTTTGTTGGGGTAAACATTTGTTCTAATGTATTCAATGCTAAAATTATCTTTGTAGTCTTGTATAAACTAATCAAAATATCTCAACATATATTGCATCTATGATCTCTAATAATTTTTGTTTGTTTGTTTGTGAAATACATATCTCGAGGAAACCCAATTGGCACTGCCCCTCATTTCGTGGATGGTATCCAAGGTAAATCGAGTTATTTAGGTCTCAAGATAGATATAACAATATAATCATTAAGATCTCAACATGTCACATGTGGGAGTTGATCTTGGGTGGGGAGGATATCACTCTTCTCAACTGCTTGGGCTAGATCCAATTGACCACTATGTTCTTTGATACGACCACAATTTTAGATATTGACAAGTGGCAAAGATGATATGATTCTTTTCTAGAATGTCAAAATGAGCATTTCATCCAAAAGTTTTAAACCAATATTTTTTAAAAAGCCTACGATTTCAATTGCTCGAAAAATAAACTTAAAAATCTAACATGTTTTCTAGCTTTTTAGATCACCAATTCTTTGGGTGTTTTTAGTTTTGCACACCTTCTACTAAGTAATGGCCTCAAACTTCTATAAGACATCTCAAACATCTACAAGACTTGTGCCTTAAGTTTTAACAGGCATAAAGGAGCCCCACAACATCTATAAGACATATCAAACATCTATAAGCTTTGTGACCTTTGTGACCTAAATGAGTTGTATGCTTTCCTTAATCTTTGTATTTGATGCTGTACTTTTCTAGACTAATATGCCATTTCTTCCTTGCTAAAAAGGAGCACATAATTTTGCTTCACACCATATAGTTATAGAATGTCTAAGATGTTGTATCTTCTCCACCCGAACTTTTCTTCTATGTCCACGATTAGTGTCTTCCTTTGTGGTGGTATGGTAGCTTCATCTGTGTATTTTCTTGTGTTTATTTGGGTAGGGTTGTTGCCTTTGCTTATGCTCTTTATGCGCTTGTGTTTCTATATTTTACTTTCATATTTTCTTTCTACACGCATGTTTGTGTTCTTTTATGGATGTGCAATTTAGGCTAGATTGCCCTAACATGTGTTAATAGGTTTGTATGTGAGCATAGGGTTTTGTTTGGATTTGTGTTTTGGTTTGTGGGCGCATTGTCCTTTGTGTCTTCCAATCGTCTGGTATGTGTGGGTTTTCTTTTGTACATGAGTTTTATTTGCTACATTGGGGGTCTTACCTCATCTTTCCCCATGTTTTGGTATGCTCTCTATGATGATGTTGGGTTCTTGTTATTGTTGCATGTGCATGGGCTATAAAGCTTCTTAGAAGCCATTTTTTTTGGATGGAAAAAGCAACGTTTTACCAAGTTTTTGGGACACAAGGGGACACGAGAAAGGGGAAATGCATTTGGGGGAAGGATGGAGACACCCTTAAATTTAAGGAACTGTCGGGGTCCTTCACATAAGGGACCTTGTTTAAAAGCCTAAATGAAATAAAAATTTAAATATATGAAAAACATTGACGAGTCACAAACATAAACAATGAAAGCATGAGATACATATTTAGATTAGCTTTAGGGACTTCATTGTTTGTGTTGTATTTTATTTTAGACATTGTCCAAGGTCGTTGGGAAAAAAATTGTGGGGGGCATTCTTGTTGCAAATCCATCCCCTATATAGGGGGAATGTGAAAGGGGGGGGGGGGGGTGATGGTCTATCATCCCCATATAAAAGGGAAACTCCCACTTGTGCTTTCTCAAGTTTCCCCAAAAGGGGGATGTTAAGGAGCATCCCAAACAAAGTTTCTTTATCTTAAAAGTGTGGGAGGTGTTTGGGGTGTGTCACCACTTGGTCTGTCCTTGTGTCCTGTTGGGTGTTGCCTCCTAAATCCACACTTGGGTTAACGTGGAGAAAATCTTGAACTCCACTTGGTGTGGCCTTGGGGGCAAGTTTTGAGTTGAGCAATTGTCGCTCAAATCTTAACTCCTTTGTCTAGGCTAACTCCTAGCGAAGCCAAGGGGGGTGGACCCTGTGAAATTAACTAAGGCTTAGTAAGCTTTAGCAAAAGGCAAAACTAATTCTAGGAGTTAATTGTAACCAACCAAGATACATTCAACCATCAACGTATAAATAACAACAAAATGCATCAAGGATGTAGCTAGAATTAACGAGCATAAACCACCATGATCATTTATCACAAGATATATAACAAGAAGGATCAATAAGAAAAATACTTTTTAAAGCATAAGATAAATAACAAGCAAAGACCAGTGCCCAATGTGAAAGTAAATGTACCAAATAAAAGATAACAACTTGAAAGTAAAATGCGTTGAAAATGATAGCTTAAAAACAAATGCTCAAAGTGAAAGATAAATGCTTGCAAAAGTGTTTGGAAAATGTAAATGCCCAAAGATAAATATGCTTTTGAAAAGTCAAGGCAATAACTAGGTACAATAGATTCCAAAATCGAAGTGTATTGAAGTGCCTCTTTATTTTATCACTTGAGTTAAGGTAGATTCAGTGATGATTGCAAAAATTAAACTAATCTAAGGTTATACCTTCCCTTCAGGCCTTATCCTCGCCGGATTAAGGAATGCTGCAAGGAGATCCAAAGGAGGAAGCTAATGCTCTGTGCGCTCCCTAGATTTCACAAGTCAGCCCACTTGCAAGTAGATCCAACATTTGGTAACCCAATCTTATTTAGCAAGTCAAGTGTTTATTGTTCTCCCCCAAATCCTAGAATAAGAAGTCAAATGTTTACTGCTTTCCCCCAATCCTAGAATAAGAAGTCTTAGAAGGGAAAGGGTCCCTAATTAATCTATTCAACCAACAAGTCGTTGAAACTCGCTGGAAGTTAATTACTCTTTGTAAAAGAAATCTAACTAATGAAGTAAAATAAATCTAATCTAAAGTAAAGATTTACACTTAGTGAAATAAAGTCTGATTATATTGCTCAATGAAATGGAAAAGCAACTAAACTAGATTGCAATTAGATTGTTGAAATGAAAGAGAAACTAAGCTAAATTGCAAAGTGTGATTACCTTCTTTAGGTTAATTTAGAATACAATCCACAAAATGCAAACTACAAAATGCACACCCACAAGAAGATCCTCAATTGGGGAAGAGGGATGCTTAGAGGGATTTCCCCCAACTCCAAAGAAAAGATTGCGATTCTTTATTAGACCCCTTTCACGAGTGATAGGATCGAAATCAAGAGAAGGACGAATATCCCTTAAAGGGATGAAGAAGGTTAAAGGAGTTACAGTGAATCCATTGAAGGATCAAGGGTAGAAAGAACTCTTAAGGAAGTTACAAAGGTAAATTTTACTGATTTTTACAAAGGATTGGTTCTAGATAGTCTTTAGGTGCTCCAATTCCTCACAGTTGGGAAAAATCCACCAGCATTTCCCCTTGTAAATGTCAAGGTTTGTCGAAAACAAACAAGGAAGTTAGAATATGCCCAAAGAGAGATTTAAAACAAATTGAAATTTCTTGTATATATTAGCCATAATGTTAAGTAAAAATCCCTGTGATTGGAATAAAATTTCTACCCTAACCAACCAAGAAAGCTTAGTCTTCCCGTAGTTATTCTACTGTTGTTAGGACAGCAGTAGGTAAGGCAACCTTATAAGCTTGATATGACAATGAAATGTGCAATGAAAGTAACCAAGAAATATTTGATTTTTGGATGAGGGAAGAAAGAAGAGCTTTTTGGGGGTTCTTGAAACCCTTTTAGATCCCTTTTGAAGTACTTATGGACAACCCTTTTGTGTGGTGGAGTTGTGTGCTCCTTGATGCCTTGAAGATGGTTGATTTAACCAAAAATATGGTCAAATCCAAGCATGAAATAACCTGTGTTACACTATAAGAAGACCCTGCAATACAAAATTAGTATCATAGGTGACTGCTTATGTAATGGCAAGAGAAGACATGCTATTCAGTTGAGAACACACGTCTTATTCAAGCCTAAGATGTAAGCAAGTCAAGAAGACCACAAATACTTGTAGCCTTCTCCTGAGGCAAAACTTCCCCTATAGGGCCTAAGATACAAAATTTGAAAGCAATAAAATATATGAACCAAACACAAGATACCTCAAATCTACAATAATGCCCACAATGTTACAAAATGTAACTAGTTTTGTCTTCATAATGACCTTTGTACTTATATCATTGTATATCTTATGTAAAAGAAAAAGAAGAAAAATATTTTTATTATTATTATCAGATAAGCATGTTCTTCATGCTTCTAGGAATTGTCGAGTCAAAGAGTCCAAAGTCCTATTTGGACGATTTTAAATATGTAATTTGGGTCAAAAACCCCTCTAGATGCCAAGTTGACCCTACCCCAATGGACATTTCTATTCGAACTCCTCTGGATAGTATAAATAGGAGGAGAGTTGAGCTCATTTGGACACACAATTCACATGATCTGATTTGAAATTTCGTAGAAGGAAGGAGGGCTGAAATCTAAAAGAAGGGTTTCTTCATGAGCTTGAGTTTGTGGAAGCTCTGCCTTGATGTATCTCTTGTTAAAGATCTGTTCTGATGATAAATATGCTGCTGGTCTCTTGCTGTTGATGAATTCGCTATGAAGGAGGGTTTGACTTGGCATCTAGAAGGGTCATGGGTATTGGATATCTCACTTTGATATGATTTTATAAGAAGAGATTTTTTTTTGGGTTTTCACCTTGGAGTGGTTTTCCCTTGGTTTGGAGCCTATATCTCGTGTTATTTCGTCTTCTTTGATCTTCATGTTTTATTATGGTAATTGCTTGATGAACGGAGGAAAACATATAATAAAAATATCAACAAATTCACAAGTAATTTTCATGTAAAGAGAAATCTGTACACAATTGATAAGCCTCACGATTTGTCAACATGGGATTAGAGCTAAGGTTTGTTTTTGATATGATTCTATAAGAAGAGATTTTTTTTGGGTTTTCACCTTGGAGGGGTTTTCCCTTGGCTTGGAGCCTATATCTTGTGTTCTTTCATCTTCTTTGATTTTCATGTTTTATTATGGTAATTGCTTGATGCAAGGAGGAAAACATAATAATAAAAATATCAACAAATTCACAAGTAATTTTCATGTAAAGAGAAATCTGTTCACAATTTATAAGCCTTCCAATTTGTCAAAATGGGATTAGAGCTAAGGTTTGTTTTTGATATGATTCTATAAGAAGAGAATTTTTTATGGGTTTTCACCTTGGAGGGGTTTTGCCTTGGCTTGGTGCCTATGTCTTGTGTTCTTTCGTCTTCTTTGATCTTCATGTTTTATTATGGTAATTGCTTGATGAAAGGAGGAAAACATAATAATAAAAATATCAACATGGGATTAGAGCTAAGGTTTGTTTACGGAGGCTTGAAGACCACCTTTTGTTTTCATTTTTGATAACAATCGTCAAGTCTACAACATCCAAGGGGATCGAAATTTGTATTCTTTGTTCGTGATATCACATATATTAAATCACTGTGGCTTATATGATTCATTCTCTTAGATCTATGACTTGTTTATAGTCTTTGGTGACTTGAAGGATCACACCCTTTTGTGGCTCATTGCATTACTAATCTATGGCATCTACAATTCCACAGTAGCTCGCATATATGGTTAAGATATATACATCAGTGGCTTGTTTTATGGCTTGCAACTCACATTGACAAGAGATCGAATGTTGTGGTTCAGAAATATCTCGCATTTGTGATGAATTGAATCTGAAATAGCCCATATTAAATTTTGTGATGGGTCAGATTTGTGGCTCGTTGTTGTTGGATTGCATAAAATACAGTGGATTGTTTATAATGTGAAGCTCACATTTCTTATGTCAATAACTTGTATACCTCAGAATATGAAGGCTCACACATGTGTTAGCAACTGTGAGAAAGCTCGACGCTTTGTAGAGGACATATGAACCAATTGATTACAATATTGTTTGATGATTGACAAGATCCAGGAAGCTTGAAGTTTGATATGACATGATGTTGCTAGGAGTTGATAAACCATGTCATGAAGATGAAATGTGAAAGAAGGTTGAAGCTCTATTGCAAGATAGGAGCCCTTGCAACTACCACTAAGATCTCCACAAAAGAACAAGTAGTTGGTGTATTAATGAAGTATGAGACCAACTAAGGATTGTGATGATGTCTCCCTAATAGGGAGGGACCTCCTCCCTGGTTGAGAGGGAGTGATGGTGGACACCATATTCTCCATATGTGTCGTGCACTAGACCAGGACTAAGTGCCGTACATTTAGTGTATCACACTGGGAGGGAGAATGGAGGATTGATAGGCATCTGGGACTGATACTCCTTGAGGATTGGGAATCCAAGATAGGAAGTAGTCCTGTGGACCGACACTCTTTGAGGATCTAACAGGGTATCCAAGATAAGAGTGGTCGAAGAGGATCAACATTCTTTGAGGATTGGAAATCCAAGATAAGAGTAGTCCTAGGACATAACTAGCGAACATCCGGATGGGGTATGTGCCTTGAGAGGCTGAGGTGTCCATATGTATTCTTCCCAATGTTGTGCTCTAATGTTGTGGAGAGTTAGAGCTTGTTAATCAAAAGGCCTTACTATGTTGCTATTTGACAATGCTTGTTATGACGTTGATGCTTAAAGATGGCTTATCAATCCAACTCTTCTTATGAGAATATTTCAATTTGAGAAGTATATTTGTACCGGTTGTGGAATTATGAATACCTCCCTAGTTAAGAAGGAGTGTTAGAAAATGTAATTAGTTTCGATCTTCATAATGACCTTTCTACTTATATCATTGTATATTTTAAAATATTTTTATTATTATTATTAGATAAGCATGTTCTTCATGCTTCTAGGATTTGTTGAGTCAAAGAGTCAAAAGTCCTATTTGGACCTATTGTAAAGAAAAAAGAAAAATAACTTTTAAATATGTAATTTGGGTCAAAAACCCCTCTAGATGCCAAGTTGGCCTGCCCCAATGGACATGTCTATTCGAACCCCTCTGAACAGTATAATTTGAAGGAGAGTTGAGCTCATTTGGACACACATTTCACATGATCTGATCTGAAATTTTGCAGAAGGAAGGAGGGCCAAAATCTAAAAGAAGGGTTTCTTCATAAGCTTGAGTTTGTGGAAGTTCTGCCTTGAAGTATCTCTTGTCGAAGCACTGATTTGATGATAAATATGCTGCTGGTCTCTTGTTGTTGATGAATTCGCTATGAAGAAGGAGGGTTTGACTTGGCATCTAGAAGGGTCATGGGTATTGGATATCTCACTTTGACCTGGGTCTATAAGAAGTGATTTTTTCTGGGTTTTCCCCTTGGAGGGGTTTTGCCCTGGCTTGGAGCCTATTACATGTGTTCTTATTACATGTTTTTATTATGGTAATTGCTTGATGAAAGAAGGAAAACATAATAATAAAAATATCAACAAATTCACAAGTAATTATCATGTAAAGAGAAATCTGTCCACAATTGATAAGACTCCCAATTTTTCAACACACAAGACCATCACCATGAGACCTCCAAAGTCTTTTTATTCATGAACAATATGACAATACAAAGTAGTAGAGTTTCCCCAAGCTCAAGTCTTTCCAACACTACCTTGAGCAATGAGTAAGGGGTTACATTTATTCAAAAATGGGAGTGAACCCCAATGAGAAATGATCAACAAGTGTCCAATTTTGTGGCGATCCCAAAGCTGGTTGAATCCTCCAAGTGTCTGCTAGACTGGCTGTAGGTGGTAATGTGGATCTTCCTTACTATTCTCATGGATTTTCGAAAAGTAAACAACTATTGTGTATGGGTAAAGTGGCTGCCAAGTGTGGCATCAACTGTGAGTGAAGGGGCCTCTCTCTAACTCCCAACTCGTGGCCAAATAACAAGTGTAATTAACCCTGAACCAACTGCCAAATGTGCTGCTGTGTGGGGCTTCAAAGTGGCCTGCGTACCTCCTTGACTGGCTGTTGCATATGGGCACATGGAGGCTGCGTATAGCAGCTAGGAGATAGCTCACGTGGGGAGTGGAAGTGGCTATGCCAGATGCCCCACTCCACTCTACTTCAAATCGATCTTCAAATCCACCTTCCAACTGACAGCAAAACATTGATCAATGCAAGTGAACTTGGCTCCCTTTATTTGAGGAACTCAGCCTCAATGCTGGCAGTTGACTTGGCCTAGATAGCAGCCATCAAATCTCTTAGCTTGTGGGCTTACTTGGCCTTAAAAATCAACCTTTGAACTCAATTTTGAATGCCAAATCAGTTTGCTTGTTTGCTATTACATTTATTTGACTAGGAGCATGTTTTTACTATGTTCTTAGTTTATTAATTTGTAATTTCTCGTCTTTTTCCCTCTTTTGTGAGTAAAAGTGGATTTTCATGAGGAAATATTTATTTTTTGGATCCCAAAGTGGGTACTAGGAAAATGTTGGTATTTTGAGTATGATTTTTGACTTCTCACATGTTGATTCAACATCTTGTATTACCACTTTTTGACTTATTACATACAAAATTAATTAAAAATCTTGTCTTGCGGGAAATTTTAATTATTTTAAAAATTCCTAAAAATACCTAATTCCATTCCATAAGACTTTGGATATGACCTAGCATGGTAATATACATGAACTTTAGACTCAGAAAAACACTCAAGGCCCAGTTATTGAGACACGCCCCAACTTTGGAGGTTATGTGTGAAAATAATCAATTAGTTATTCATCCTTAGAAAATGAATAATTAATTAAGTGAAAAAAACACTCTAGAGTGGACTCCCTTAATAGCCAGGTCCTAAGTTGTCTATAAGTCTGTTACATAAGTTCATCATGCTAGTGTCATTTATTACAATTCCCCTGCGGGGGTGCAAAATTTGCATAGAAGAATGTAGAAGAGGAGAGCGAAGAATGGGCAAGATTTGCCCTGCTAGACTTTTGGTCTTCAAAAATTTTGATAGATGCCTAGTCCATTGGGCCATGGGGTCTTTAATTCTGCCAGGTGCAACTTAGCAGGTAACATTGGGAAAAAAGAACTTGCAAAGAGAAACCAATACGGATTTTGTCATAGTCAAATTTTCAATAAAAGTTCAACAATGACATGGAGGACAATCTAGATAGAGACATAAGCATTGGAGGTTCTATAAGCTATACAATATGTAAGATTTTTACCATTCTTCTTTTTTCATTGAAAACAATCAAATGAAAAACATGGTAAAAATGATTGTATGTGTTGGTCACCTGAAAAAGTGCACAAAAGTTGAATTTCAAGATCTTATTCTTTTCACAAGCTCTAGCTTGCTCTCTATGTTGTCGGGGTGTCACTACTGTGCATGTATGGGCTGTCAACCTTCTCCTTCAACTTCAACATTTTCTTTCCTCTTAGTGACATATATAAATATTAATCTTAAACTATCCACAATTTTTGACATATACACTTTTAAATAAATGTGACCCTCTCTTTTTCAATAGAATAGACCAACTTACCTTGTTTTCTATAGCATGTTCTATCTCTCTCCATGCATCCAATCGAGTGCCTTTAATGTGTTCACATGTATCCAAGCTTTAGGTTGGTATCATTCAATACCATATGGCATAATCGTATTTAGAGATTTAGACCATGAGAGAGGAGATAGGGAAAAGTATTATTTATCAGCATGGGACTTTCTTTATACACCATGTAATTAGTTATCCCTAACTAACCTGTGTTGATTCCAATTGAGAAAATGCCAAAGTTTGATGCCAAATGTAGAAATTTGATACTTGTTGGTTACAATGAACAATGCAAGGCATATCGATTGTTGTACATTGCTACAAGGTAGTATTCAACAAAGTTCTTTTTTTAGTTGAAATTTCAGGTTTTTAAAGTCTAATCCAACGTAAAAATTGACTATTTTTGTTGCTTTGATTCTGAAAAGTCAACTATGATGGAATGTATTCAGTTGTAGGGAGAAGTGGAGCCATTCAGGGTATATGTTGTGCAAGATGCACATTTTGATTTAGATACTGAAGTGACACCAAATGAGACTGTATGTGATGCTCATTTGGAGAGGATAGAATCAAAAAATGAAAACCATTCAAAGATGCATTGTTGTTGGAGTTTCCTCATCCAGGAGAGACATGGCGACATGGCAAAGAAAAACAAGATGGTAAGTAGTGGAAGCAGGTATATTTTTGTTTATGTGCAGTTGTAGTAAATTCACCATAATAGTTTGTTGCTAAAAAGGATGAGTGGAGAAGAACCTAGGGAGGGTGAGGGAGAAATTTCTTATACAACAAAGCAAGGTAGAATATTGCCAACCTTGGGATTTCAGTGTGACATGCAAAATGAATGTAAAGAGTGGTGAAAATTCAGTTGGAGGTCTAGTGGGTAGGTTGGGTTGCGTTACTGCTCAAACTAGCAGGGGACCTAAAAGGGGTTCCTATGAGGACCACTGCGAGGTCAAGGGAAACGATGGAGACTTAGCCCACTGTCACCACAGCTAAGACTCCCTACCCTTTACGGACTTTCACTGATGGGAGGAGACCCGGTAGTTGGGAGGTCATTTATAAAGTATGGATCAATGAAGTGGCAGAGTTACCCAAATGATTCCCTTTCTAGAAGAGTTTGAAGGATAATGCTTGCTTGCTCTTTAAGCAAGGTTCTTCTAGGGAAAGAGGATGAGGATTGGAGGGTTGAGGTAGAAGTATAAGGCCTATAAAAGATGTTCTCAATCCCTAAAATCCTTTTGAGAACTTGGATTCTCTAGTAGTCCTTGCTAAATAGGCTTTGGTGAAGAATGGGACTACAAGAGACCAAGTGGACCCAGCCCAAGTTAGGGGATGGATTTTGGCAACCAATGATGTTCTTAACCTAGCCAAGGTGAGGGGAAAGGATCAAACAAGAATTTTCTCCCAAAGATGTCAAATTGATCCTACTAGGTTCTAGCCTTGGGAACACCTAGGGAAAACTTGATTCTAGAGCTAGGGCTTGGGGTATTCAAAGATTCCATCATCAAAATTGCTTCAAATTTGGAGGAGAGCAAGGGGACCCAACAACGCAATTGTATTTAGGAGATCGAAGTTTTCTTGTGGCTAGTCTCCCTGGAAATTGATGCCCTTGGTGACCTAATGGGTCTAGACATGGAAAAAAACGGGAAAAGGGTAAAAGGAGGGTTAAAATGATCATCCTTTTTGAGGGACTAGTGCCTAATTCACTTGGGGATATGGAGTCAGGGATAATAATGAAGAAGGATTTAGTTTCTTGTTCAAGGAGGCTCCAAAAATCAACTTTGTTTGATCTTAGAGGAAAGAGAAGAAAAGTGATTTTCAAGCATTTATACTTCATACAAATGGTGCAAGCTTATCAAGATAACATGATCTCTAAGACGTTTCATTCATCTAATAATGGCCCATACAAAGAATAAGCTAAATAGACACATAATTCCACATTTCATACATGCAACAATTAGACCTAATTATAGCGAAATTCAAATGTATGCAGCAACAAGAAAATCAACATTAAATTCGCACTTACAATGTTAGAGAGTATATCTAACCAGCATCACATTTGCAAATAAGAAGCTCCAAGATAGAAATAGCCCAGATCCATACATCAAAATTCATCCATCATCCAAAATAATCCTCCAAGGGAAAAGTGCGAAATTCTCTAAAAATAGAGAGATCCCCAGTGAAGTGATGATACAAATGAATCCAACTAACTCCTATTTATACAGTAATTATGAGTTCGATTTAGCTAATGAACCTACATTAGCCCCTAAAAATAAAATAATGTGCAAACGACCTAACTGTGGTGACAAGCCCACTAAACTAGTTCACAAATGAAAAGATAAGCCTCTCAAGAGGACAAATAATAATCTATGCATGTCGTAGGGCCCTCTAAGAGGCCTGATGAGGTCCATGGGTGCCATAATGAAGAATAGGACCCTCAAAAGCAGTGGACAAGGGGTTGGCCCCTTGTAATAACCCGTGGTGCTCCAAATGACTGTGGGGGCACACAAGTGTTCTCATGGGTCTCCAAACAAATTGAAGATGCCTGTAGGTCGCCCTCAAGGGCCAAGATGATAATGTAGGAGATGCCACATCATCATAGAAGTCTTGGATCATCTGCTAAGTGTATGGTGTAGATCTGGGGCCCGCTGGGCATGATGGATCAGGTGCATCCTCCTTGTCCAATGCTTGAACCACGAACAATCTCTGAATGTCTTTTTGTTGCTGTGGAGGCCCATGGCTCTCAACGCTCACCCTATATGTGCCAATGTAGCCCTAGGGCCTATAGAGGATTAAGACCTCGTATAGGGAGACCAAACCCCAAATGGAAACCATCTACAATCCTGCATAAGATCTAATGCGTCCCCTAGGCTGCCAGTACAATAAGTCATTAGAGAAATCGAGCAAATGAGCTTACCTAATCATGGACCACAGGTGGGGACTTCATGGCATGCCCTTCCATAATGGGCTTCGGGATGTGCCATTGTCTCCTAAACTCCTAATGGGGTTAACCAAGAACCCTATTAGGTGGTTTCTGCTTCTAAAGGGGATAATATAGTCAAGGTACATCCATCAAAAGGTGGTGGCATGTGGCAGATAGGTAAATGAGGTAGGGAATGAGAGGGGGCAACCTTGGGTCACATGTTGGAGCATAGGGGTAGCCAATAAGAGGAAAGCCCACACTTGGGTTTATAAGGCGAAGGAGGGAGCAATCGCGCTACATGAGTTGCCCCGACCTTGATTTTTCCACCCTTCCTTATATGCCTTTTGCCTTTTTATGATTTTCTTTGATTAACTGCTCGGGGCTCAAGGGGTTAGAGTACGATGTATAAGATATAATAGTGAATTCCATCCTTTTAAGGTAGGGTGGTTCACCGCCCTCCAGGGGTTGGGACAATCATGGGTTCCTATATGATGAGGAAGGTTCATAGAATCTTTTGGAACCAGGGTGATGGCCATGATGATGGGGTAGAGCTTCATGTAATGGCTTTTGCCCACATGCTAAATGTTTTTGTCTCGACCATCTTTTTCATTTTGTGGTACTTTCCTGTTGAATGTGGCCATATATGCTTTTAACTTTCTTTTTAGATGCATCAACCTTTGGGCTTCATTCCAACCCATGCCCCAAGGTGTGGGCAAGAGGAAGGGATGAGCTGACCCTATGTGGATCCGATGGAGGAATGTGGGCCCGAGTGGGAGAAGTGATGGATGGGATAATAATGAATGGAAAGGGGGTAATATAAGCAGATAAGGGAGCGACCACGTAACTAAAATCGGGATTTCCCATGAAATACCATCCCTAAAACCAAGTGGTCAATAAAAGAGATCCCACAGGACTAGAATCCAAGGTGAAGTCCTAAAAGGGGTCTAGGGGACATAAGCACAGACCTAGCTCACTCTTTCTGCGGAATCCCCCCATGAATCCATACCTAGAAGTGTCGATGATAAGCAACCTAAAAGACTCAATTTCAAAATGACAAGGCATACCTTTAGCTTCGGGAGGCCCACCTTCAAACATACGATCATGGTAGATGGGCGAGGGACCACATGGCCGACTCAGGTGGCAGAGAAATGGCACAATGAGCTAGCTGATGGCTGCAAGGGGCTGCTGGTTGCCGACTGAGGACTATCTTGGAGAAATTTTTTCTCCTAGGGATATTACCCGCAAAATTGTGGGTAACAGGCTATTCGTAGGTTATGGTTGGGTCAAAAACTTGTTGTTGGCATCCATATGTTGTACTGTCGAGATGTATTTGGAGGAAAAATCAGGTTTTGCATCGAAAATAGATGGGTTGAATTATTTAGTGAATGTTGAATTTTATTTGATTGAAGAGTAGGTAGATAATTGCATGGTTGGTGATGTGTTATATGTCATGAAATCAACATTACTTCTCATTTTGTGGTACCTTCAACGTTTTATTTTTGGAGTGCAATTGAGACTTTTGCATCAAGGACCTTAGAAAGAGTCACACATAATGTTGATCTTCAGTAACAAGATTAAGTAGGATAGCATTGTCTTCTTCTCGAATTAGGAGGGTATATAATCTTGAATTTCAACTTGCTTTATATTTTTTTCAATTGAAGGTTTTGTCGCTTGTGAAGTGAACCTTAAATGATCATAAGCAACATAGTTATGTCTCAAATGTCCTTGGTTTTGATGCAATCTGACAAAGGTATTTCGTAAACATTGTTTTCTCAACTTTCTAACATTTTCTTACATGTGGAAGCACTTAATATTTTTACCCGTTGTTGTTAACCATAGATTTGATTATAATCTCTAGAATGATGATTTTTCCTTTTGGGCTCTACATAATTGGACATTGACATACCCTTCGTTTTTTGGAAGTTCTTGTGAAAACAAATCTTCTATTCTTCTATGCATTTCATCAAGACTTGATTCTCAAAACTTCTTGTGGGAAGGTGTTTAGTACACCAGAACAACAATTTTAATCTTGTTTTTCATTCCTCTAAAGTTAATAATTTAAAAAATAAGATACCTAATACCTATAAGTGGCATGGGTTTGTGCACATGAAGGTTGGATACTTTTTATATCTACCACGTACCTGAAATGTACTCATACCCTGTTGCACCTGACTTGTACCCTGCAATGCCTTCATGTACCCCATTGTGCTTGGGCGGGTTTGGAGATATACCCTGATTTTGGGTATTGCAAAGCTGATTTTATCATGAAAACAAAGTTTTTTAGTAATTAAAAAGCTCCAGTAAGGTTTTTTAGGGTGAACCCAGAAGGAAACCCTAAAACAACAAAATGCTGACCCCTTTTGTATTGTTTAGAGTGTGGGCCCAGCATGAAACCTAAAACAACTAAGTGCTGACCCCCTTTTGTATCGTTAAACCCCAAATTCATGCTAGCTTTTGCATTTTCAGTTTGGTGATGTAAAATTGAAAGACACCAGCATAGGTGAATAGAGGAAATAGGGGATCATTCACTGTTTTTGCTGCAGGAATTTGTTGTCCAGGCTGGTGATTCACCATTAAGAATTCTTAATCATTATTGACATTCTTCTCTCTTCAAATTCTCAAATTTAGATTTCGTCAAGTTTCAAGTCTCAGATTATTTTGTTTGTTATTTTCACACCATATCTTGAAAGGGAAAGAATGTGTAATGATGAATGTCAGTTGATGAATGGTGCACTAGAATGATTTGAATCTAAAAATGTTTGAATCATTGTTGATCTAATTAATTTCAGTTCTATTTTTTCTATATATTGTATCTATATAATTTGATATATGTATCCTACCATCCCACATGTTCCCCTGCTCCCCTGTTTTGGAAAGTGTCATACCTGTACCCACATCAGTACCTGGTTAACTTCATCTGTAACGAAAAACTTAAAAGGGGTTTCAAATATTCATAGCGGGAAATTTGATGATGATTTGTTTTGCGATTTATTGGACAAGGACAGTTTGTTGCTGACTTTTAGTTTTTATTTGCTGAATTTGAATATGAACTGGATCTTGGTGATTTAACATGCACATATTATAGAATTTTAATGGCCTTTTGGATGTTATGCTAGTATAATCTAAGGAGGCTTGATTGTCACACAAAAAGGTTTTGGAAAAAATCCAAAATAAGTGCAATAAAATCTTAATTGGATTGTCGCTGGATCAAGAACTTGGAAGTCAATTGAAAATACATCATTTGAAAATTCAATTCTGGAGAACACGGACACTAATTTCTAAATATGGAACTAGGCTGAAAATGGAGTTTCAGTATGCATTGTATGCCAGATAAGAACTTGGAACTTAAAAATTATTTGAAAACACATCATTTGAAAATTCAGTGGAACTAAGCTGAAAATGGAGTTTCAGAATGCATTGTATGCCAGATATAAGTCATATCAAAGGGCAGCGCACTAAAAACATGTATGACCTGAAAATTTAATGAAAGGGGTAGTGAAGAAGCACTGTGCAATGTGTAAGAGCAAATATTAATAATAAAAGACGTGGTGAAATTGGAAGTGAAGGCTGATAAGAAAGCTTTTGTTTTCACAAAGTGTGATGGCTAACCTTTAACTTGCTAGTTTTTCTGCATAAAGTTTGGAGGGTTCTCTTTCTTAGTATGATGTGATAGTTGACCAGTTGATCAATCTTATTAGGTTCAATGAATGGGAGGGAAGATGAACTGCCTACGTTTTAAGTGAGAACAAAATATGGAGAATAAGTGCTAGTGATGAGAAATTAATACTGTTTTAGTTTTGAAATTTTCACTCTCTAAGAAGGTGAATGAGACCATAAACAACATTTTAGAAGTGAACAAGTGTCATGAAAAACATTTTCTTCCTCCCATCAATATTAAATACTAAATATGATGGTTGACTTAAACATGTTATTTTTTGAAATATGAAGTTTTTCATATTATTCAGGAATTATATTGATGTGAGTGCTAACCAGTTGATCACCTTTTCAATGGTTAATGACATGTTCTTTTTAAATACACTTTTTTTACTTAAACCAATCTAATATGCAATAATATGGGATAATCTTTGTATTCAAGTAAACAGTATACTAGAGTCTAGTATAGAGCCACCACACATAAAACAGACCAGATTTACCCTAATGTGTCTGCTATGAAGCAAAAAACTTATGCATCACCTCTCTTGTCAGTTGCGGACTCAAGCATTAGCTTCATTGCACAGTGGGTTGCAGAAGAATCAGGGTATTCCAGTTGCTCAGGTTGTAAAGTGGTTAGGCATGGAGGTACGTTTCTTCTTGAAGTCTTATTTCTTTTTTCGTAGTTATGTGATGCAATTGGTTCATTTTATGCACCATATTTTCTTCTCATATCTGTTGTGTAGCTGAGTTGAAGTTGTAACATATTACAGGGAGAAGATATTGAAGGTCTTCTAGAATACCACGGGTTTTCTCTCAAGCAATATGAAGATGCTTACATGGTGAAAGAAGGTCCATTCTTGAGTAGTGATACGGATTTTCCCACCAAGTGTTCCCAACTTGTACATCAGAAAAGGTCTGCAAAAGTAGTCTTCGATGTGTTTTCTTCTGGTCAGGTGCCAATTATGGATGGCACTTGGCAAGCTATGAAGGCTTTGGATGTTCCAGTTGATAAGTCTAATAGGGATACTCAGTCCAAAGAATCTACAGTTGCTTCCATTGTCCCCCCAGAAGAGGAAATGCCTGATTATGAAGAGGATGGGCAACTCAATGATGAAGATCAGGTCCAACACTGGCAGATTCTTCAAGAGTCTGGAAGTCATCAAATGGAAGAGGTAGAGGAAGCAGACAAGTTGCCAGTCTCATTGCCCATGCCAAATTTGGGCATAGAACATGTGACACCCAGATCTGTAGCAGGAAAGTATAAACTACCTTTGTCGAATTCACTGCAAGAGCATCAGCCAAAGAAAAAACGTAGAAATGTGTTTGCTTCTGAACTAGAGTTGAAAGTTAACAGGAGTCTTATTCCGGTGGAAGAATGCTTAGTGAATCCAGTTGAAAGAAAGGATGTATCAAAACCGTTATGTGATAAAGCTGAAACACATGGTACTGAGAGAGTCGAAGAAGATGAGAGTGTCGTAATTGAATCTGAACTTGAAGAAGAGAAAGCAAGACTGGCTATGTGGATGGCAGAAGCTAATCGTGCTAAATTGAAGATTTTCCTGAGGTAGTTTCTTATCCGCAACTTGATTTTATTATAGGTAGTAAGGATTCTTTGCTTGTTCCTGACATTTTCTGATATTTTTAACTAGGAAATGGAAGCGTCAGGCAGCAAAAAAGGCGCACAATATGCGTCGAATGAAGGCTGCTAAAGCTCTGAATTCTCTCTTTTTGGGCCCTCCTGTTAGATCCAACAAAGTGGTATTTAACAAATTCTGTTCCAATAGTCTCTTATGTGTATAGTGTTTGTCTTCCATTTCAGGAAATAACTGCCCATTGTCTGTAACAGAATGCATGCTCTGAAGAATTCGTGGCAGGCATACGCACGTGTCCTCCACCGGCGTCAGAGATCAAGATTGATCAGATTATAAGAGAAAGACGTAAGAGACATGAAAGAATGTGGTCAAGACTGGATGTGCCTGAGATAATCATGCCTATTCTAAAAGAAAAAAATCCTTATGCCAAGTGTCTATGTTGGAAGTTAGTGACATGTTCTCGAATGCGGGATAAATTAGGCCATTCTATGGAATCATGTAACTTTCACAGCACCATGGTGGGGCGATGGTTGCGTGCTAAATTAATGAGCAATGGTGAAATAGACAGCAAAGAGTGCAAGTCAGATATGACTATTTTGAAGAAATGGATTGCCATGGATACTGAAGGTAGTGGCACTCATGATTTGTTAAGTTTGTCCATTTTGAGAGATGTGGCTTTTGATGCTGACAGTCTTGAAAGCAACGAGGCTAGCTTAGTAGGAGCAACCGGCCTTCTGTTTCTATTGGCTGACAATGTTCGGTGGGATCTTGAACGAACAAGACTGCAGTCTCTTGTAAGGAGTGTTCAACCGGGTTCCCACTTACCTCTCCTTATCTTGAGCTCTGGAAATGTTGAAGGAATCACAATAGAGAACCTGTTAGAGCTTCATAAATTGGATAGGATGAGGATTAGTAGCTCTTCTGTTATTCTTGTTAGAGAGAATGAAAATGATGTCAAAGGGTTTTTTAGTGATGATTGCTTAAGAGAGGGGTTATTGTGGCTTGCCCATCATGCTCCTTTACAACCAAATGTTTATCCTTCAGACGTTCGAGATCTGGTTTTGGAGTCTTTGGACCCTCATTTGAACACCCTCTTAAATGTGAAGCCATCAGAAGTGACACCGAGGGATTGTATTACTGTTTTCAATCAGGCATTGGAAAGAACTGAAAGTGACATTGTTTCTGCAGCTCAGAACAGTGTTCCTGGTTGGCCGCCACCTGAAATTAGTGTGCTTGATGATATTGTGGAAGGTGGATTTCTAAACTCATATTTGCCCAAGTCTGGATGGAATGTGGCTTCTAACATTGATTCAATTGTTCATGCACTCAGAGTGTGCAAGCTTCCCTACTTTCCTTCATCAAACTGGGGTCCTGTTTCTCGTGGGGTCAAATTGCAAGAATATTCATCATTGAATTTACATCCTCAAATTAGTGCATTGGATGACGTCCAAGAACAGAAAACATATCTTGAGAAATCCTTATGTCAATATTTGACTGAGATAAGTTTGGCAAGAAAAGGTGATTTGATGATGTTGAAGGAGGCTGATTTAATGGTACAAAACAACACTTCTTATGAATGCATTGGTTCTAGATGTTTTATTATTCCAAAATGGGCTCCTATATTTCGAAAAATTTACAATTGGCGGTTAATGCTATTAGCTAGTGAACCTGCTCCTGTTGCATATGTTTCACGACCACGCACCATTGTTTCGGCAGGAAATGATGTAAAGAACCTTCTTTCATCTGCTCGTCAAGTCTTTATATCCTCTGCAAGTGCTACCAAAGTGGAACCTTCATTAAATGAAATGCTTGAAGCAAGTTCCAGGGCTCTATCAAGGGGTTTAAGGTTGGCACCTAATGGACAGTCTGTGAAAAATCAATTCTTGCAGCATGCAAGGGAAGGCAATCAAGAATCAGTGGTATTGGATAAAATAACCAGAGAACTCAAGGATGCACCTGTGCAATCACCTCTGATGAGCAATTTTTTGGTAGAAAAAGGTGGCATGGAAGAAGTAAACTACCAAATTCCAGATCTTGATGAGGTGCAGCACACTATAGATTTTGGTCAGACAGAGGGAGAGCTTCAACTTGATAAGGTAGCCACTGAATTCTGTGAAAAGGTAAATGAACAGATCAGGAAGACTGCATTGGCAGTAGAAGGGGCAACTACAATGGGTTGTCCAGCTGTATTGGATCCAACAGCTAGAAAGTTTGTTATAGACAGTACACCATATGCTGAAAGAAGAGTTTTAGTTCCACGAGAGATGAGAAGATCACATGAAAAAGTTTCTGACAGTGTACCATCAAATGACATTGACTGCAGGATGACCATCTGCGAACCAACTTGGGTGACCAACGATGGCATGGATAATTTGTCTACCTTATTAGAGCAATGCCATGCAGTTCAAAGTTCCATAGATAAAAAGCTAGCAGTGTATTTCAGGGGTGAAAATAATTTTCAGACCTGAGAATTCAAGCTGAGCAACTGTGCTCTGTGTAAATTTTGTAACTGTATAAATCATAAACTATAAGCAAGGCCATTTTTTTGGAAAAAATTACATTTCTGAATTATTGTGTGGCTTTCGCAGCAGGTATATGTTGGGTCCCGAGGCAAAGGAACAGGTTCATATGTTCTTGACAGCTAGAGAGCATAAAATGCCACTTTGTTTTCCATTTTCCTCCTGTATGTTGTACCCGGATACAGATGTAAATACATTATAGCTATATCAATGTTCACTTTATGAGACATAGTAGAAATTCAATAAAATTACAATAAGGTAGAGCACCTTGACCTTCGTTTCTGGTTTCTGGCATTTTTATAAGAATCTTCTTCCTGAACATGCAATAGAGAATTGCTGATTCATATTTCTCCTTCTCGGGATGATTGGTTTTGGAATTATCCACCACGGCCTCAATTCTTTTCAATGAAATAGAGCATCATGAATTTCATTTCTGGTTTCTAGCATTTTGATAATCATTCTTCCCGGACACGCAATCAAAATTTGCTGATTCATATTTACCTTTCTTAATGATGGGTTTCTGAATTTGTATTTTAGAATATTGAATTTGAGAAATGTTATATGTATTTTATAATACTGAATTTGAGCAATGTTATATGTATTTTATAATACTGTGCAATCTTAATAAGATACGGACACAAGTGATTATTGGATATTGCATAGTTTTTGATGAAGTTTCACATATTCTAACAATAATATTAAAGACTTGGAATATAAACTGAGCATTAAATATTGCTTGTTTAATTATGGATCAAAGGTTAAATTATGTTTAAATCTTGGTGGGGGAGAATATCAGCACGCCTGCCTAACCATTGCAGAGAATCTGTTGAAAATAATAGACTCCGTCACTAAAATTTTATTTCGAAGTTTAGTTGGTGAATTTTATATTATTTTCTTATATAAAACTCCATTGGTTTTTGATGACGGTCCATTTTGTCTCATTCACTTTTCGGATGGGGTAATTACGGAGGCACACTAAACTTGGTCTCACCACCTGAACCGGTTACATTTATTATGATAGTGGGTTTGCATGGTGTGAGCTTAACTTGATCTTACCACCCGATCAGTTACATTTATTAAGATGGTGGCTTTGCTTGGTGTGAGCTTCCTGGGTCCTCATGTTATGGGTTTTTAAATCTTGCACGCTCCAAAGAGCTTACATCACTGGGCCAAGGGTATTTAAAGCTTTCAGGCTCCCAAGAGCAGGGCCAAAAGATTAGCTTAATGATACACAATTTGTTGTCTTTTATAGAGAATAAGAATAAATAATATTAAAAACAGTGATTTCTTTCCACAATCATCTTTTATAAAGATATAAAGAATTATAAAGATTATAAAAATTAATATATGATAATGATACACAATTTTTTTCATCTTATTATAATGATTTTATATAATTTTTTCATCTTATTATTTTTTATAAAATTTAATTTTTTCATCTCATTATAATTTTTTTATTTTATTATTAATTTTTTCATCTTTATTATAATGTTTTTTATAAAAGATAAATAAATAATCTCAAGAACAATGATTTCTTACCACAATATAAAAGATATAAATAATTAAAAATCTCAAGAACAATAATTTCTTATCACAATATAAAAAGTATAAATGATTAAGAATCTCAAGAACAATGATTTCTTACCACAAGCAACCTTTATAAAGATATCCTCTATAAAGATAGAAACAATTAATAATCTCAGGAACAATGATTTCTGTGGGTTTACATATGTGTTTACAATGCTTAGGAAGCTTGAAAGAACAGAACCATTTAAAGATATCCTTTATAAAGATAGAAACAATTAATAATCTCAGGAACAATGATTTCTGTGGGTTTATATGTGTTTACAATGCTTAGGAAGCTTGAAAGAACATAACCATTTACATTTATTAAGATAGTGGGTTTGCATGGTGTAAGTTTCATGGCTTCATATATTTAAAAGTTAATATGACTTTATATATTTACAAGTTCACATTCTCTAGTGAGCTTGGAGTTTACATTGAATAACCATTGTATATTACTAGGCTCAAAGATTAGTCTAATGACACAAATTTGTCATCTATCATAATAATGACTATGTGATTAGCCCAATAAAAAAAAATTCCATCTTACCATAATCGTTATTTATAAATGATCTCAAAATAATGATTATTTGAGCCTATATAATGTGTTTGTTTGCGTTTGCTAAGCCTAAATAACCACACTGTATAATCACTTCAGGTTAACAAGACTCAAAGATAAATGTAGGGACATATAAACTTAAAACGACTTGATATATAATGCATTCTTTTGTTAATTACATAACCCAAATTAACACTAAAACAATCACTCTTTTGTTAGGAGAAAAAGGAAAAAAGTTAATCGTATTGTAGTGGAGGAGACTTGAATAACAAGTTTGCCTTGTTAGTTGTAGGTGACAATGTCTTTTATGTTTAAATTATCTAAAGCTTGCATTGTATCTACTATGTTGTCACCAAAGGTTACACTATGTAGACATTTCATTTCCATCAATGGTTGGGGATTTATTAAGGAATTGACATTTTGACTTATTCTTTTTGACCTACCACAATCATTCTTTATAAAGGATCTCAATATAACAAAATCTCTGTGGGTCTACATGATATGTGTTTGCAAGCTTACACAAGCTAAAGAACCTATGTCACATAATCATTATAAGCAAATGAAATGAAAGTTTAGTCTAAGATACATAAATTTAAATATATGACACAAATTAGATACTTTGTTAACTATATTACATTATTCAACACTGGCTTAACTGTTTGTTTGGGGAATAAGAATGTGTGTTCTTGGAAGGATTAACATCTTCACCTGTTTATTACTAATGAGAGGGGCTTATCCTAAAGAAAACTTGATCTATGACCTCAAGGGGGCAGATACACAGTGACCTAATAACAAAAGATGTTATATATTGCTTATATCGTATAAAAAAATGTGAAATAATTGGTTTGAATTGGAAATTGTAGACAATGGGTATATTCTATGCTAAAATCATCTAGGGCTTGCACTTGGTCTCAATTGCGTTGTCACCTAAGGGTACACCACCTAGAAAATTATTTTTCTTCCGTCAAAAGCAAGGTATCCACCATGCCACTAGGGGCAGGGATGAATCCATTTTGACCTACTTGGGAATAATGAAGTGGCAAGCTTACTAATAACTAGCTTTACGTGTTTTAGTCTTGAAAGCCCCCAGGCGGGGAGGGGGAGGGTGCAAACCATCTCACCCAATCTGAATTTTTAGCATGTTACCCAATCTGTATCCTTTTTGAACTCTTTGAATGCCTCTACTACATCCCCACACTTTCTCAGTTCACAAATTTTCCTTATTTTTAGGGACCCTAAGCATGGTCAAACCATACTTAACTTTGATCATTGGTCAACCTTTGATTTTTTTTCTCCATTTGGCCCCTTGGATTATGTGTAGAATCTTGCCACTATTATGTAGTACAAAGGGCCGGTTACTTGTTACCTATGTATGGTTTAACAAAGGGTTGGAAATGTGTGTTATTGGAAGGATTAACATCTCCACTTGTTTATTAATAATGAAAGGGGCTTATCCCAAAGAAAACTTGATCTATGATCTTAAGGGGGCACATACACAACGACCTAATAACAAAAGATGTTATATATTGCTATTTATATCGTATAAAAAAATGTGAAATAATGGGTTTGCATTGGAAATTGTAGACAATGGGTATCTTTTATGCTAAAATTATCTAGGGCTTGCACTTGGTCTCAATTGCGTTGTCACCTAAGGGTACATCACCTAGAAATTTCTTTTTCTTCCGTCAAAAGCAAGGTATGCACCATGCCACTAGGGGCAGGGATGAATCCATTTTGACCTACTTGGGAATAATGAAATGGCAAGCTTACTAATAAATAGCTTGACATGTTTTAGCCTTGAAAGCCCCCTGGGGGGGCGGGGGTGAAGGGGGTGTTGCGCAATCCATCTCACCTATAGGCCGAAGTTGAACATACATATTTTATACATGTGCTCTTTGTAAATGGATAATGGATACTCCTTTTTGCTAACTTTGCTATTGTCGTATGCATGTTTAATATGTAGGAAAATTTAAGAGCCTAGAAGGCAAATAAAGTGATTGTAACCTAATTGTTATAACATTTTAAATCACCCTCAACATATGGAAACATTAAAACCCATATCAATTAAACACTTCTCAAATTCTAATTTTCATATGTGAACTTATGACTCCATCCCTTACACTTGTTGAAGCTATCATGACACATTCATGTTACACTAAGGTTGGTGCATAAAGTATAACATCCAATCCTAACACAATGCACATTTAATTTGCACAAACATGTGTACATAGACATGCTTGCTACATGCACGTGTCTCGAGGAATTCCTACTAGGTACATGATGCAATTAACCATATTGTGACCTTTAATTTTCTGAATTTTTAGCATGTGACCCAATTTGTATCCTTTTTGAACTCTTTGAATGCCTCTCCTACATCCCCACACTTGCTCAGTTGACAAATTTTCCTTATTTTTAGGGACTCTGAGCATGGTCAAACCATACTCAACTTTGATCATTGGTCAACCTTGGATTTTTTTCATTTGGCTCCTTGGATGCAATTGTAAAAGGAAAGAAAGCTAAAAACATGCACCAATTGTTAAATGCAAAAAAAAAAGGCAAGGGATGAATAATAACTAAAAGGCAAGTTAACTTGAGCCATACCCCCTCATGTGAAGCCATCACCCTAGTCCCATGCTATCAAGCCTATTAAAGTAAAAGGGACTTAAAGAAACATCTCAATCCCTATGAGCAATAAATTTCCCATATTAAAAGGGGGTTGAAATGAAATGAATTCTTGCTAATCAAGGAAAATAAAAAAGGCTAAGTTAAGGGTGGAAAAATTAGTGTAACTCAAGTAATGTAAGCACTCTTTCCACAAAGGCAATCATGGATGATCGTATTGCATAGCCCATGTATAAGACTATGCCACCTCTCATGAACTACACCTTAGACCCTATCACTCATTGCTCACACCTATTGATTGAAGGGCCAACCTAGGAATCGTTTCTCCCCCTAGGGTTGGGAGAACATGATAGGGGCATGTGATAATCCTCCCATACCTAAATTTGGCAACTTGTATAGATATAACATATACTTTGTTTGACATATGGCTCTAACATTATATATGGTCCAATTTTTATGCTTCAATGTTAGGTCCCTATAATACTAGTGATTCCCCCATTACTATTGTCATTGTAGCTCTTATTGTTATTGTTGTGCCCTTATATTATTATTGTTATGTCAGCTTTGATTATATTGTGACACCTTAAACTCATATATATAGAAAGGAGGTTTTGTCATTTGTATCATCCAATAATTGTTCATTTGTGTAATGTAAAGGAGGTTTCCCCCTCGAACAGGTTGATTCTGAAGTCGGCCTCTCTTTTCTATCTTTTTGTGAGCTTGTTTTTTAACATTTGGTATCAGAGCTTTGGATTCTAGGGTTCCGCTGCTCCAAACAGGTCATCGTGGAATTTTAGCTATAAATTTTTCTCTACGAATTTTCAGAAGCTAAAAAAAACCCATTTGCGCTGAAATCATTTTGAACCTCGGCTCCGAATTTCACATCTTGTCTCGCTATATTTGCGGAGCTATGATCTGAGAAAGTTATGGTTTTTGTAGACTCTTGAATTACATTCCAAACAGGTGACCCTGGGAAAATCATCATAACTTTCTCTCTGAGCATCAGATTGAAATTTCGTAAGACGTTACAGAAAGAGGACGGACTGTAGTTTTCTGTGTATCTTTTTCAGATCTGAAGGTAAAAAAAATGACACGTGGCATGTCATACAAGTTCGCTATAATGAAAAATTATATAATCAGGTTATCTTGGGAGATTGGACATAACTCTTTCTTGGAGAATCCAATTTTGATCAGACTGGTGGCATTGGAAAGAGGACTCAGAGGGCTACCACAGGAATCAATTTAAAACCTTGGAGATTCGCAATTATAGAGATACAACAGATTCAATATCGAGCTTCTACAAAGAGAAAAAAAGTGTGTAGTCTTTTTAAAATTTTGTATAAGTTTGGGTTGAATAATTAGTTTGAGTTTCAAAGGGCATAGTGAAGCATAATTATCATTAATTGATGCCACAAAGAAAGAAAATGGAAACAGCTAGTAAGAAACCAGAAATCTCTGGCATGAATCCTTAAGAAGAGGAAGAAATGCAACATGATATATCAAAATTATGAGACAAGTGCAACAAATTTCACTCTCAGAAAATGTAACAGAAGCTAAGATTGATGGTTTAAAGAAAGGCGTGGAAGCTAAGATGAATGGCCTGGAAGTTAAGATGGATGGCGTGGAAGCTAAGATGAATGACATGGACGCTAAGATGGATGGTATAGAAGAAAAATTGAAAGGCGACGTGGAAGATTTGAAGATATATTTGACTAAGTTGCTACAATAAATGCTTACTAATGGTGAAAGGGTAGTAAAGGAAACTCATGATGAGAATAAAAGAAATGTTAATCATGATTTCATAGACTCTAACGTTGGATTGAAGTCCCATCATGTTCCAAAGATCGATATGAGGAAGTTTGATGGCAAGGATCCCGTAACATGGATACTACAGATGAAGCAATATTTCGATCTCCATAATGTACAAAACACACAAAAGGTACACATTGCAACTTTATATTTGGAACCAAATCAGTTTGTATGGCATCGATGGCTTTTCTCTCTTAAACAAATTGTCACTTGGGCAATTTTTACAGAAGAAATGATAGCACATTATGAGGATACAAAAATAAACATTTTTTTTAGCCAATTGATAAACCTCAAACAAAAGGGTTCAATGATGGAGAACATTGAGGACTTCCAAAAATTGAATATAAGGGTAAAACATATTCCATAGGAGCATAGGATTGATGTGTTCATAGGGACTTTAAAGAATAACATCCAACATGAGGTTCACCTTTGGGAACCTGACTCATTGGAGAAGGCATTCAGGTTGGAAAGAAAAATGGAAAGCAAAATTATGGCAACAAGGAAGCCTACCACTTACAACTATAAGGATGGAAATGTTGTTTCCCCTAGCCTTCCACAACCCACAAGGTTTATACCCCAACAATTGGAAGAAAAAAGAGCAAAAGGGTTTGTTACAGTT
>APFE030278632.1:53679-103312 GCA_000404065.3 Pinus taeda
CCCATGCACTCTGTCACATCTGATATTTCTTCTGTAGATTCATCTGAATGTATACAAGTGAGATGATCTTCTATGAGAGGGTTGCCATCAAGTACAACACATGCATCATAATGCCAACAGACTCTATATAAGCTCGTTGCGCAGGAGGCAAAAACGAACCCTCCATATGATTGGAAGGGATAACCAACCGGGGGAGTACTGACTCAATAACAAGGTTAAGGCATACCTAAGTCAAACTAAATGACACCCATATGGAGAAGACTTTGTTTTGAGAGCTTTGTTCAAGGGCTACATGACTTACTCTAGCTGCCAACAATAAATGGAAATACTCTCCCGTTCCCACTCTTTTTTGAAATATATAATTTTTTTGGTCTTTTTCTTTTAAGCTAGAAAAAGAATAAAAGAATGCTATAGTAAAGTGGAATGAACGAGTCTCGACGAAGCAGATGATATAGTTCCTGGGATTGGAACAATCCTATGCTCAATGTAGGGAGGCGAAAATGGGTCAAAGACACTCAAAAGTGTGTTCCTTCCACGGGTCAAGGTGTGTCAAGCTGTAGAAGTCAAAAGTATGCAAGTTTGATTTTGTAGTCGTTATGGTCAAAAGTTGGCTTAAACACGAGTCCAAGTGAAGTCGGGTGAAGGCAAAAAAGTGCAAATAGTCAGAATGCAATGCAGTAGTACAACTCAACACAAAGGAGCCTCTAGGGTATAAGGCCGGAACGAAGCAAAGAAGCAAAGAGGAATGAGTCTTCATCGCATAAGTCATGGCGGGACTACAGAGGACTCCTGAGCCTACTTGAATCAAAGCAACATGGGAAACAAAAGTTAGTGAGGTGCTAACTACGATGCCCATGTAAAGGATGGCTCTACCATCGTGTCATGATTTGAAGAATCGGCGAGTGAATATGGTTTACGAACCGTAACATGATGGGATCGACGTTATGGAAAGTGTATCAACAGCTGGAGGCTAGTATGCATAATGCAATGGAAAAATGGCTTCCCTAACCTATATGCCAGTGAGAAAATGATACTTGCCATGATAGGTCACCAATCATGGAACCGTCTCGAAACTTGTCGAAAAAACGTCCAAAATGTCCTGAAAGTCAAACCATTCTCGACATTGCAAGCTCCCAAGTTAAAAGTTAAACGAGACCAAACAAAATCAAGTTTTGAAAAAAATTGACATTTTCAAAGACTATAAAAGGAGTTTTGGACTCACCATTTTCACCATTTGAGTTTGAGAGTAGAAAACTAGAGTAAAAGGAGCAAACTTCCCATATGCCAAATTCAACCATCTAGATTCTTCCAAAGTCCCTAGGTAACTCTTATTCTTATCTTGCAATTGATTGTGACCAGTTTTAGAAGTTTTAATTAATGTTTCATCGTTGAATTTTTTGCCAAAAATTTCACCGCGGCGTATACGCGGGTTTGTAATATGAAACCCGCGTACACGTGGGCTCTACACATGACTGTGTGCAAAGGGACCCGCGTATATGCCGCGAACATTTTAAACAAAAAAAATAACGGCCCAAATTCATTTTTCTTTCAGGATGCGAGTCATTTGGCAAGAAAGAGAGCATACCGCAGTAGATGATGAGGTCATGAATGATCCTGATGCTTTTGAAGCCTTACGGGGATGTGGTTTGCTAAAATTCTTCAAATTTCCTAATATGAAGGCCAAGACATGTCTGCTCGAGATGCTTCTTGATTATTGGAATATCGAGGAGGATGCCTTTATGATTGACTAGATGCCACTTTGGATAGAAGTGAAAGATATCTATTTCATCACTGGCCTTTCCCGAAGGGGAGAGGTAGTACACTCCCGGGGCACGACACAGAGTAGTCTCTCAATCGAGGTCTACGTACAGATATATTGCCTGGGACATCCAAAGAAAGTTGGAAGTAAAATTTCCATCACACATGTGGCGAGTTTATCACTGAGAATAATCCTATTCACCATAGCTCAAGTTAACGGATCAGCTACTCTGCACCAAGCATCACGGCTAACCATGAACGTCGCAGTTGACTATCTCATCACCATATTTGACTGGTGTACTCCTCTTTTAGCTAGCATGAAAAGCCAACTCACTTCTCTCAAGAGAGGACAGACCAAAAATTTCGGTTGTGGGACTATTTTGTGTTCTTTATTTTTTGAGAGAGTTCCCGCACTTCGTCCTAGAGTACCAATTTCAATCAGTACTCCATGGGATCCACGAATGGGCAAGTGGGTTGACCTGATGAAACATCTAGGAGGGGGGACGTCCCACGGACTGCATTTGACGACGAATTCTTTTCCTGGTGGGATCAGCAAATCATCGCCGTAGATGACTACCCTTATGCTGGGTTGGATTTCCGAAGAGATCCCGATCTAGCATTACCACCAACCACAACATGGGGCGACATTGGTAAGTGATTTTTGATGTTATGATTTTTTTTTTTTCAAATATAATAATGAACTTTGAAAATAGTTTTGATAGGATTCAAATGACTAATATGATGATCATGTTCCAAATATTGGACCGGTACGACCATATGAGTTCCTACGACACAAACATCGCGACCAAGGGGCTGAAGAGGTAGCTGCAGACATGGAGCGAACTCTACACACAGTTCAGCGACACCTGGTGAGACTGACTCATTGGGTCCTGATGGCGGCGGTAGAGGACCTTCCTGTAGAGATGTAGCGTCACATGGTTGGCATGCCACGAGACTGGGTCTGCACTTTTAGGCGTGTGGCCAATGCACTACTTGCCTACATAACCACTCATCCTGAGCTGGGGAATTAGATATAGTGGACATTATTATGGGCATTTGAATCCCAATTTTCTATATTTTTTAGATAGACTTATGTACACTCGAGATGCTTTATGATATATATATACAGTTTGACTTTTCGATGCTTAATTTATTGTGATGAATGATTGATGTGCCAGTCTAATGCTTGATTAGCGATAGAATCAGCTAACCAATTATGAGATCTTGGAATATGCAAATAATTAATATAAGTAAACGATATTTGCAACAACCTCACTCTTAAATACTGGCAATATAAACATGGATCCCTTACCCGATAGATGTTATTTAACTGTGACACTATCAATTGTGAATCAAGATAAACTACCAATGAGTCGATTTCATGAGAAATGGCCTCAGATAGCAAATTAATGACGAGAGTGTACTCAGCCATATTGTTTGAAGCGGGACCAATGCACACCCCCTTGATACCATCAATTGACCAGTTGGATAATAGAGTACCCAAGCTGTGGAAGCAAGATTCTGAGTGTGCCGACTAGCACCATCAGCGAATCAAAAATACATCGAGTCATCCATCAACACCTGCCAAAGCAAACCAAAAAGTGTTGATATCAAAAAACTCTCGATAAAATATGTGAAAATATACTAAATGTACAAAGAATCCATTGCCTAGCTACTACTTAAGCAAATTACTTCTTAAGGTAGATCCCGTTTCGAGGCTATGCCAATTTGTCTCCTTCGAAATCGATTAACTCATACGACCTTTTGTTAAAACTCATTTAATTATGAAGGGACCATACCACATAGGCTTGAATTTTCCTGCCCCCAAGGTGTCCTTATCTTGGCAATATACCAAGACAAGGTCGCCTTCAAAGAAGACACGAGGACAGACGGCTTTATCATACAAGGTTTTAACCCTTTTCTTATGAGCCTCATTACTGTGGCAGCATCTCGATGCTGCTCATCAAGATGTTCCAAGTGAAGGAGGCACTCTTCAAGACTAGAAGTCTCTGGAAGGAGCTCAACAACTAACTTAAGAGATGGAATTTAACATTCGATAGGAAAGATAGATTCCATCCCATAAACTAACTGAAAAGGTGTAAAACCTGTAGCAGTCTTGACGGAGGTTTGGTATGCCCATAGAGCCGGATACAACATAAGATGCCAATTGGATTGATTTTTGCCAATTGTTCTTTGCAGGATCATCTTAAGAGTTTTGTTTACTACCTCGACCTACCCATTGGCCTGAGGATAATAAGGAGACAAATGTTCCTACTAGAAACCTAATTTGAGAGCCAATTCGGACATTAGTTGATTCTAGAAATCACTGCCATGGTTAGTGACAGTCTCTCTTCGGATATCGAACCCTGATATAATCTGATTAAAAAGGAACAATGCCACTATCTCACTATCATTTTTATAATTGGGCATGGCCTCAGGCCACTTCGTAAAGTAGTCTACAACCACAATAATATACTTGTGATTCACTGTTGAAGGTGGATGACAAGTTGTAAAATCAATACCCCACTTAGTAAAGGGACCGACAGTGACAACAGGAAAAAGAGGAGCTGGATGTGCGTACACCTTCCGAATATAAACTTGGCATGGGTGAGAACGTTTGACCACTTCAACAAAATCTTTGAAGAGCGAAGGCCAAAAATAACCGACACGTAAGATACGCTGAGTTGTAGCAAGCCTTTATAGATGACCACCACAAGCTCCACTGTGGCAGTCATTGAGCACTGACTCTACCTCCTCTAAGGTTAAAAAATGCCAAAGGATTGAATCAACCCCTCGATGATACAATGTATCACCAATGGTAACATAATTTTTAGCCAGGTCACGTAATTTTCGACGTTTATCCTTAGAGAAAGTACAGGGAAAATTCGAAGTTTGGAGATAAATAATGATATCTCCATACCAAGGGTCGAGTGAAGAGATAAGGCATAAATGTTTGTCGTGAAAACTTTCCTCATAAACAATATCCTCTCCACAAGGCAGCTCGGAAATTAGCTCGGCAAAAAACAAAGATTTCTTAGACTTGGCGGACAAGAACTTGAGATCAATTTCTTGTAGAATGACAATCCATTGATTATATTTTCCCCTACTCACTCGCCTACTGAGGACAAACTGAAATGTGTTGACTGCTGCTAAGACAAAAGTTTTGCGTAGCAGAATATAATGATGGAGCCGCTGGACAGCATGGACAACTGCCAAGGCCAACTTCTCAACTGAAGAGTAGCGAAGTTCAGGACCTATCAAGCCTCGACTCAAATAACAAATCACATGCTCTGTGAGAGCATCATCTTCCTGAACGAGAATGATACCAATGGTTGAGTCTATTGCAGTTAGATATCAAAGGAAGTCCCTACCATAATCCGGTGGACTCAAAAGCAGGGTAGAGACTAATGCCTTTTTCAAAGCATCAAACGACTGTTGCGCAAAGTTGTCCCATGCAAATGGAACTCCTTTTTGTAGCAAACACATGAACCTTTTAGTGATCTCAGCGTAGTTTGCTATAAACCGTCTTAAGAAATTAAACCTCCCTTGAAGGCTTTGAAGTTTCCGAATTGAGGATGAGGGAGGCAACTGAACTATTGCCTCTACCTTCAAGGGATCAACCCTAATCCCTTCATTTGACACTAGGAACCCTAACAACCGACCCGACGTAACTACGAAAAACGCACTTGTTGGGATTCAACAGGATTTTATAAAAATGACATCGCTCAAAAACCATTTGAAGATGACTAGGGTGATCAGTTCTCTTTTGAGAATGAGTAGTAAGATCATCCAAGTATGCTTCGATGATATGTTTAATGTCGTGGAAAGCATATGACATGGCCCGCTGGAAAGTGGCTCCAACATTTTTAAGACCAAAAGGCATATTTTGTATGCAAAGGTACCCCAGGGACATATGAAAGCTATCTTATGTTGATCTTCAAGATGGATAGAAATTTGATTATAACCTGAAAAGCATCCATGAAGGAAAAAATCTCATTACCTGCACACTCATCAATAATCTAATCAATGAATGGCATGGGGTAATTATCTTTCAGACAAGCCTCTTTTAGGTCCCTAAAGTTGATGCATACTTGGATTGTTCCTTTCTTTTTATCCATAGGGACTGGATTAGAAACCCAATCAGTAAGAGGAACAGGGTATATAAAACCCGCCTTCAGCAGCTTTTCTACTTCAGCTTTAATGGCTGCTGCTTTCCTAGGATTAACCAGTTGAATCCTTTGGCGAGCTGGCTTGGTGTTTTCATACGTCTTGATCTCATGTTAAACTATAGAAGGATCAATGCCAGGCATTTCCTCATAAGACCAAGAAAATACATCTCGAAATTCTTTGAAAAGGTTGGTCATGTAAACTTGAATTTCTTGAGGGGAACATTCGATTCTGATGAAGAGATTCTTGATCATGTTAGGGTCCCTAGAGATGTTTATAGATATCATTTCTGAAACCACCGACATATTACCTTCGGCATGGAAGTGTGTTGGAGCCAAAGGATTTGATATCGCACAAACATCACTAGCAAATAGCTTAGAGAACCTAGATTCCACTTCCTGCAATGGAGGAAGGAAATATGAACGATGGTGTAAGTCTTCCCAAGGTCGATCTATACCCATCATTACTTCAAGGATTGCTTCTTTAGAAGGTAAAACCGTATCTAAGCAGTCCAAGGCAAAGGTAGAATTAAGGGCCCAAGCTGGAGCCACATGACCATCTAGCTCCTCTTCGGAAAAAGGAGTAGAATGGTCATCTGTACAGTTAACGATAGACTTATATCTAAGCTCAGCTGCAGACATAGGGGATGTCGTTCCATTAACTTGTCCTTCAGCTAATGTGGTCGTGGGTGAAGGCAAGGTCCAAGGGTCTGAAAAATAATGAGTTCTGAACAACTCTTCTCGAGGGGACTCCTTAGATGATGAAACGACATTGATTCTAGCGATAGGAGAGGGAAAATCAAAGGTACCCATCAATGAGGAATACATCCCAACTCCTAGATTCTCAGTAGGTGGACGAGGGTTATCAACTAAGGGGACAATAGAGTCAAAAGTTGCTTGAGGAATGACTGGACAATAATCCAATTGATCAACCTTAACGATTTTCCCTTCATGAGGAAAGCAAATGACACGAAATAGAGTCGAAACAATGGCATCCATTTCATATACTGAGTTCCTTCCTAAGAGGAGATTGTAGTCTAGGTTAGCATCAATGACTTGTACTTCAAAATTAATGACCTTTGCCCCACACACATAGGAAAGGTTGGGAAAATCGCATGTGGCTTGTGAGAATTCCCATCAAACGCAGTCAGGAGGGTAGGTGAAGGAACAACCGAAGGAGATCCAATGGCCTTCCAGCATGGCATTGACATGACACACGTGGAAGCTCCTTCATCAATAATGGTACGAAAAATGTTAATTTTCTGGTATGTAGACTTTATCTGAAAAGCCATGTGATGAGGGCGTCGCTTTTTTGACATTTAACATGTCAAAAGTGAGCACTAAAAAGTCAGTTGGATCAACTACCCCAATCGCCAAGAGTAAAGCACTTCGTTGAGCCGGACACGACTGGAGAACTTCTAAAGCGGACATGGCACATGGAATCTGAGCTAGATCCTCAACAATGGAATAATATTGGGTGGCCCTAGCATTAAGATTCATAGTCGCGCGTTAAGCAGAACCTTTCGATATCCGTGGTATAGTCTCAACAGGGGGTCGCTCAATATGAAGGTCAGTATTTTCGGGAGCAGTTTTGTCCTTGGAAGTTTTAGCTTCACCGTAATCATGTGACCGAGTAGCCACATGGACATTAGAACCCATCATGAAAACATTTGATGGTTTTTCCCCTTCCTGGCTACCCCGAGAGGAGGTACCCAGATTTGAACTCATGCCAGCAAGCAGTTGCTGCCCTTGGGGAAAAGGGTTGGTTAACACAGCTTGAGAACTAGAAGCCCCTTGCTGCCCTAACAAGCACTGAGCGTCCTGAATCTTCGGGGAGAGATGAGTTAAATGGTCTCCACTACACAACTTGCATGGAAACTTGACTTTCTTTCTAGACTCATTTCTACCACCACCAACATTACTGTAGGATTTATTTGTGTCAGCCTTCCCATCCTGATTCTTTTTCTTACCTCGTCCTTTCTTTTTCCCATTGGAATTTTGATTTCCTTTAGGGTTATCAGATTGGACGAAATTAATCGAAGAGGGTTGGGAAGCCGAAGGGTTAGACGATGTGACTTGGTTGTTAGAAGAATTTTGTAAAGACAACTGCGGCAATTGGCTCAACAAGTTCACCGCATTTGTGTCTACCGATCCAAAGATACCATCTGCATGGGGACCTAGCTTCGACTTGGCTATATCAACCTTAGACCCAGGAGCATCTGGCAAGTATTTTTGTAGGATCCCAGATTGAGAGTAGATCAATTCTAGTTGTTGGGCCCTAAAAATTGCTTGCTCCTCATAATAGACTCCGGACATGTAGACGTCCTTAGAGATCTCAGGTTGTAAAGATTTCAAAAACCATTCTAGACGGTACTCCAGAGGGATTTCGGCTTTAATGAGCCTTTCTCTCCGTCTCCATTTCTGAATATGATCAAAAATGTGAGTTACCGTGTCCTGACGAAAATTGGCCAGAAGTTCAGTTCTGGCATCATAACAAACACGCAACTGGAAATGATTTTAGAAAATATTAGCTAAGTCGGTGAAATATGTAAAGTTGCCTCCTGGAAACTCTAGATACCATTTGGTTGCATTACCAGTCAAGGTGCATTTGAACAGTCTCAACCTAACCGGGTCATCGATAAGGTAGTTTGATGAGCACCACAAATGGAATGTGATTACATGGTCGCCTGGGTCTTCACCACTCTTCCCTTCGAATTTTGGAATGTCCGAAGGGAGTTTGGTTGGGACTGAAGGCCAGGCTGGATTGTATTTGATTGGATCATTTGTTAATTTTGTGAGATCTGACAAGTTCAAAGTTGCCAGAAATGGAAGCCTAGGAGGACCTTGGGGATTCCACCCAGACTGGGCGAAGCTCCCAAAATTCTGAAAAGATTGGCCTGGATTTTGGAAGGCACCAAGTTGGCCGAAGTAACTAGCAGAACCAGCTGAGCCAAAAGGAAAGCCTTGTGATCCAGCATAACTCAGAGTTTGACCAACTCCGGCTGCAAAACCTCCATAACCGGCGAAGCTTCCTCCTAAAGGATTATAACATATTGATAATCCTTGATAAGGATTCCAAGCTGAAGCTAAAGGAGGAATACTTTGAAACGAACTAACTGTGGAGTGCGACATGTTCCCTTGTTGGCCGAAAAATGGATTCCCAGTTCCCACACCACTAACTGCAGGGTTAGTCCAACCTTGAAAAGGATTGCTACCTTGTCCTAAAGAATAGAAAGGCATAGATCCAATTGTTGTGTTGGAATGTGGTATATGACCACTTCCAAAAGGAAAACCCTGGAATGAAGCCGATCCACCCATCATGGATTTGGCGGCACTAAACGGAACTGAAGGAATACCCTGTGAATGGGTGCCAAATGGGAAGAATCCATAACTAAAAGCATTGGTTTGGTCACTTCCACTGGTAGAAGGAATGGAGGTAGACCCAACTAAAGATGTGCTAGCAAAACACCTGAATAAAAAAGCAGAGGGGATGGAAATAGTTCCTCCCCCTTGTACAGATATTGGAGTCTGCAAAATCGTAGCACTTGTAGTAGAAACCATGCTTCCAGTAGTGGTCATCGATGATAAGTGCGTAATGTGACCTGGACTTGACGGTCTATGCATTGGAGACCCAACGTATTGTAATACTTTTGGATGAATAGAAGGTAGGGGAGAATCCGGAGCTGATAATGACTCTGAAAGTTCTTCTACCTCTACGTTATCTTCCACCCGAAAGAGAACTTGAGAAAGTACTAAAGTATTTCTCTCTTGCTCTATGGAAGTACCAGGTCTATCTTAAACACTAATGCCCCCAAGAGGAGGATCAATCCCCGATGCGTCAGTTGCCACAGGATGAAACCCACCAGCAGTATTACCTCTGTGATTTCTAGGAGAAGGCTCTAAACTTGGTGGTGAAATACCACGAAGTCTTCGAGACCGTCTAGGTGATCGGTCAGCCACTTTGAATTTTTTATTAAGATCTAACTAAAGACTCAAAAAATTGAAATCTATGCCAACTAGGAGCACAGAGCACACACTATAAAGTCCCTAAAGATATTAGCCAGTCAAAAAACTTCCAAGTATTTCAGCTCCAAGTGATTAGGACTAGATACCAAAATACGAGAAAGTAAAGTGAGAGGCCTTCCGAAGATAGCCTGGGATAATGACGGCCCAGTCCTACTAGCAAAGGTAACATAGCAAGTTACGCTGACCTCCTAACAACAGCCCTCACCGGTGCAATCCCCCAAGCTTCGTAAGGGTGCCCTCCAGTAGTACCGTTGAGAGTGATACAATGTCGACCTCAGGTGCCACGGGATTCTCCTCTGCAACCACCTGTGTAGATCCCTAGGAGTAGCAACTAAGGTTACCAACTCGTATTAGAAGCTAGGCGGAACAGTCGTGAGGTAATTTCAGACAAGTAGGAGAGGGGGTATCTCTCTTCCCTACCTTCATAGACCCTCGTGCTTAACTCCCAGATCTTGAGCATTCCTGGTCTTCCTAACACTATTGGATTTTCAGTCACTATTCAGACTCCTATGTTTGACAATTTAAGTGGCCTTGGAGAGTTAACTCTCCACTCACCTAATCCAAGGCCCTAAAATATCCTAAAAATTGTTGGTGTGTCTAACTTGACAAATATAAAAAGTTCTAGTATATTTTAATTAGCGCTTGATTTTAAATGGGCTGTTATTTAAGTCAAGGGATAAGCGGAAGTGAAACTAGTGGTGTTTTGATGCAAAAGAAATTAATAAAAACTAAACTACATGCAAATGCACTTGTTTTCATTTTTCGATGAAAGAAATTTCTACATGGTTCAGAGGAACTTCAAATAAAGATACAACTTTTTCTTTTTTTTCTTCAATCTTCACACTCACAAAAGCTAACAAAACTATAGATGCCTAGAAAGATGCACAAATTAATCCTAAAGCAACAAGTACATGCTGATGAAAAATTCAGGACTACTCTTAAGCCAAGAAAGGAAAGTTGCTTGTTTATCAATTTTTTATTTGCCACTTAAAATGTTTAGATGGAATATAAGTTTTTTGATGCTTATTTCATCTAAGCACTAAAAGCAAGATGATGACAAACAAAAATTCACTTTCACTCAACAAAATGGAAAACTAAATCAAAACAAAGTTCAAGAAAGCAAAACAAAGTTTCAAGAAGTTTCCTTCAAAAGCAAAACAAAAAATGACTTTTCAAAAGTGCTCTAACAAGACTGAAACTTTATGATCAAAGGATAGGCAATGAAACACTTTGCGAATTTGCAACACAAAACAAGTGAGAACTCAACAAAAAGGTGCTTCGAAATGCTCTTAACAATAAAAAAGTAGCGAGATGAGTTTGGCGATGAAAACCAAAAGATTGAAAAGACAACTTTCAAGAAAGTGTGAACCAACAACTTTCGGAAAGCAAGAGAAGCAGATGGTCATAAAGATATAGTTTGGATATGCAAACCAAGAAGTCACCAAAACAAAACTCAACACAAAGATTGAAATCAATCTTTCTCCACTGAAGACACAAAGCATCCAAGATTCCTTACAAGAAACCTTGTGTGCTTAAGAAAAAACAATGACGTTTGCAAGAAAAACAAACAAGACCAACCTTTTCACAATCAGAGAGAATTTGAAATAAGATGTTTGTTGTAAAACTAAAGACTGTGAAAAAACAGTAACTGTTCCAGACTGAATCAGACCAACATACAAACTTCCATAAACAAAAAGATTTTAAAGATATTGAAAATTATAAGATATACGCGACTGTGTTTGTGCACAGGTGCATGTATACATGATAAGGCTTAAGGAAACATGCGTATACACAAGTTAACTTAAGGAAAGATGCGTATATATGCTTCTGTAAACAGAAAAAACAACGTATATAAAAGCTTTCAAGAAAAACAAAAAAACAGTCTGGAAAACTAATCAAAGCTTGCAGTTCAGGAACAGACTACACAATAAAAGGAAGTAAACAGATAGCTGAGCCCTGATTGGCTTGAATACACCTAAACAAGGAACAACAATATTTTTGTCCCCAGTGGAGTCGTCGGTTTTGTTGTGGAATAAATTCCCCTAGGGTCTTGGGTGGATACGCTAGCTGACTCAAGGTTATCTATACAGAGAAACACACATTCCACACAACCATAATGCTAATATAAGAAAACTCTACAATAGAGAGCGTACCTGATGTCCTACGTTTGAGAAGAGCCTTCAAGGGTCCAAACCCTTCTTGGAGTTCCTTTTGCTCCTTTGACCTGCAAAACAATCAATTCAAGAAAGTACAGTAGTATATGGACTAAACATCATAAAGAAACCATCTTCATATTATAATGAAAGGTAGTTAGTTATACAATTAAATAACCATTCACATATGAATCATAACATGAATATCACAAACATGAAGAAGATTTATATCCGGAACAAAGACATGTGTTTCTTTTATTATAGACAAATAAAGTACAAAAAGGAATAATTTCATATGATTCATCCTTTCACAGGCTCCAAGCAGAACCATCTCCGAGATTCGTCCAATCTCAATCCTTTAACAAACTCCTTCCATGAATTACTCCATGATATCTCAAGTGGTATGAAGACATCAACACACACAAGGAAACAAGAGTTTCCTGTAAAAATGGGGGAAGTGCAGGAGGCACTAGGATCTTCAGACTTGGTCAGGGAAATCTCAGCATAATAATCTTTCTCTCTCTTCTCTCCTCCTTTTGGCCTTCCCATTGAAGCCTTTTTATACTTCTCCCAAAGTAGTTTTTTAGTTGGGAATTCGTTGGGAACAGCTGGGCCACGGGCACTAAGAGGTAATCAACAGGTGAAACCCATGATCTCCGCGCGAAATTAAGGAGATTTATTTTTTTTAATTGTTTTAAGACATATACGTGGGTTGGATATACACAGACCCGCATATACACGTGTTTAGCTCAGAGCAATGTTACGTATAGGGAATAAAACACTGTTTTTCAAATTTTGGACCAGGTCTGAAAGGAGGGGTTGCCCAAGGCCATGAGTCCAGCATCACAAACCTCAAGAGTGAGATTTGGAGCTATAATGCTCCCCCAAAAAATTGTGCAAAATCTACAGACCTTGTCTACTCCAGTTATACACCTTGTGTCTGTCCCTGCTTCCCTAAAAAAATTGTACAATTTTTCTACCTAGTCACCTAGTCAATCGACCTGCTGCTTAGTCAAAAAACTACATATTTTCCATGAGCAGTCAACCAGCAATCCAACATCCCACTCAAATAAAAAACTGTGATGGGGTGTTGAGCAGGACAGCCTCCTAACAATTGTGTAGTTTTCACCAGTAGCACTCCTATAGTCCACTGCCAGCTCCCTTGAAAAATGTGCATTCTTTCTGCACAAGCCTCTTCCAACCCACTGCGAGCTCCCTAGAGGAAATGTGCAGTTTTTGTTGCCAAACCCCTTTTCTTCCTACACTGCTACCTCCAACAAATTACGCAGATCTACTCGCCAGCCGAGATAGATCCCATGAACAATAACTGCTGATCTGGATTTCCCATCTCAGTCTCCGAGTGACTTCTACGTAATTTTCACTGGCAGTGCCTAGACCTCGCATCCAAGCTTGAAATATGCCATGCGCAGTTTCGTAGGCTTGTCCTCTCTCCTGGTCACCTACATTTGAAAGCGGATGACAATGCATTATGGTAGACTAACAATGTAAACTTTGAAATGGGAACTATAAACCCAAAATAGGAAATCTCACGAAAAAGCCTCGAAAAAACATGAAAAACATTGCTAAAAATGAAAAGTGTGTATACTGGAATGATTGTTTTTTTTTTAGCGTCAATTTTGAACAAGTTTTAAAAATGGTAGCAAAAACAATTTTTTTGTGCAAAAATTGTGCCAAAAACACCTTGAAAATTAAATGTGTTGATACTGGAACGATGGTTTTTCTGTTTATAGTCAATTTTTCGCATTCTTAAAAAATGTGTGTAAAATCCAATTTTTATGTGCAAAAAACATTGTCAAAACAAAAGACGTTGATGCTAGAATAATAGGTTTTTTTTCTATGGTAAATTTTCAACATTTTGAAATAATGGTGAATTTTTTTTATCATGGCTCCGAAAAATAGTAAAATTCAAAAGATGATAAATGTAAAATTAAAATATAACAAGAAATTAACAATGCTAAAGGAAAAAATAGAAAGAAAATATATATTAAAAACAAAAACTAAAATAAAATAAAATCAATCACAAAAACAAAAAAAAAAAACAAAACAAAAACATTTAACCTATAAAAGTAGGAATTAAAAAACAAAATATAAGGAATAATAATAAAAAAAATATTTAAACAAAATACATTTCATCTCATAACCATAAAAAAATTGAAGGAAAAAAAATAACTAATTAAATCAAAATTAAGTAATAAAAAAGGAATTTTTTAAAAGTATTAACAAAAACTAAAAAAAGAAAAAATTAAAAACATTAGATTAAACAATAGGAGATTACAACAAAAAAACCACAGAAATAAAAGCTTACTAAAATAGAAATTTAAAACATTTAAATAATGCTAAAAATACAAACATAGTGCTGAATTAAAAATAGAAACCAAAACATAAAATTTTTAATTATATATATATATATTATATAATAATATATATATATATATTATTAATAAAAGAGAAACGAGAAAACATTTAATATATATTATATATATTATTTAAGGAACAAAAACATTGGAAATTTTTAAAAATTTTAATTTAATTAGATTAAATTGATATAAAATTTCGATTTAAAAAAAAATAAATTAAAAAAACATTTCAAATTTAAATTTTTATTTTTAAAATACAAGTAATATATTTAACAAAATTTATTTTTTATTTAAAAAAACAATTTTATCGGCTAATGGTCCGCCGTCGGCAGTTCTGCCACCTAGTGTCGTGCTCGTACGGGTGGCCAGGTGGTGGCTATCTGATTCCTAGAATCACATAGCCACCTCCATGGGTAGCGGGGCAATGGTTATCCGATTTTGAGAGTCGGATAACCGCCAGCGCTGGTGACTGGGTGGTGGTTATCTGATTCTGAGAATCGGATAGCCACCGTGCGGCCACTTGTGGGGGCGCGACCCTAGGCGGTGGAGCTGCGTGCATATATATTTTTTAAAGTTTAGTCATAACTATATGTTTTTTGAAGTTTTAAATGTTGTTTAATTTTTTAAAAATAAAAAATATAGTTTTAATGTCTTATTTAAACCACAAATATATATATTTTTAAAAAATTTAAAATGTGTTTAGCTTTTTTGTTTGTGTTATATATATATAATATATATAATATATATTAAATATATAAAAATATAATATAACTATATAATAAATCTATTATATAATATATAATATATATATATATATATAAAAATTAATTATTTTTCGATCTTTTTTTTGTAATTTGAGTATAGTTTGGTTTTCTTACTGTTTTTTTTTATGAGAGATTTTTCGGCGTAAATCACATAAAATTTCATTTGTCGACGCATTTCGAACGAACCAGTGTGGTTCATCGTTAGGACAAGTTGAAGAATTAGACCGAGCTTCGCATGTTAAATAATCAGGAGCAGAACCTCCAACAACTACACTAACGATTAAATTTGACTAAGAAACGGTTAGTTGGACTGGACTTGGGGCATAACCATACTTAACTAGAAAAAAGTTAATATATATAATAATATAAGAATATATATAATATATATATAAATATAATAATAATTAAATTTAATAATTTTTCGGTTTTTTTTTTGTAAATTTGAGTATATTTTTGTTTTCTTAGTTTTTTTTTTCTTTTTTTATTTAGTTTATGAGAGATTTTTTGGCATAAATCACATGAAATTTCATTTGTCGATGCATTTTGAACACACGAGTGTGATTCATTGTCATGACAAGTGGAAGAATCAGACCCGGCTTCACATGTTAAATAATCAGGAGCAGAACGTCCAACGGCTATACTAACGACTAAATTTGACTAAGAAATGGTTAGTTGGACTGGACCTCGGCATAAAAATAGTTAATTAAAAAAGTTAATTTAATGAAAATTAAATTAACTTTGGTCTTGAAAATAATTGTAAAACAACAGACCTCGTAATGTGGAATAAAAAGAAGTTCCTCTTTGAAACTTTAGTCACTCCTGTTATCTTATATGGCTGTGAAGTTTGGGGCTGCAGCATCTCCAGAGAATCATGGAGAAAGCTTGAGCAAATCCAGAAGCGTTTTATAACTTATAACCTGAAAATTAAAAGTAATACACCCTATTCTTTTCTCCTTATAGAAGTAGGTCTTTCTCCTATTGAGAGCCTAGCTATGCTGAGGTTTCTGTTGTACAAGCACAAGCTCAATAACATAGACAATCATAGACTTCCTAAGCTAGCTTTAAATTCCAGCCAAAACCACCTAAGGCTTAATCGAGGATGCAATAAAGACACAAGGGCCTGGTTAAACTATTGGGAGATCAATGAGAATGATGCTTTGCAAAACATAAATAACATTAAAGATATTGTTACTTCTAAGTTCAAAGAAAAATTGTGGTGTGAGAAAGATTAGCGTCTAAAAGATAATTATAGTTATTATAAAGAAGTCATCAACCCCACCCTTGAAGATCAAAATAATCTCCTATTTAACAAGTCGCAAAGAACGAAAATTAATATAGCAAAGATTAGAATGAACTCTCATGAGCTCCATAGTGAAACAGGCCGTTGGGCAGTTCCTAAAACGCCATGGATGGAAAGGATCTTCCATATTTGTGAGAATAGGAGCATCGAGGATGAAAACCACTTCCTCTTAGAGTGCCCTGCATACAACCACATTAGATCTCAATTTCACAACCTTTGTTACAATACTGACCTTCCTAGTCTTTTACAATGCCAAAATTATAGTAAACTCGGGAGGCTTCTTTCCAAGATTTTTGAGCATAGGAATAAAATCTTAAATCAAAATAAATAATTTGTCTTTTTAGGTCCGATAGATCATTATTTGGTCTCAGTGGACGTTAACCATCATCATCATCATCATCATCATCAGTTGTCTAATTATTAAATTAGAAGTCAAAGGGATATATTCCACAAAGGTTTTTAATCTCGATTAAAATATTTTTTTTAGAATTTTATTGGTTTTTTTTTTAATCTAGTTTTTTGTTAAGTTTTCATTTTTTTTCTCCTTTTTAATGCTTTTTCAAATTTTTCTATTTTTAGTTAATTGTATTAGTTTTTTTTTTTTTTTTTCCAAATATTTTATAAGTTTACAAGAAATTTCCCTTTTACATTTTAATGTTTTTTGTCTTTTATAAATGTATTTTTAAATTGTTTTTTATGTCAAAAAAATTGACATAAAAAATTTTAAATTTTAAACAAAAAGAAACATTAAAAAAAATATCTACAGTTAATAGATTAAAAAATTTAGAGTGTCAAAAACTGTTAAATTTAGAAAATAATTATTTACATTTCATATATTAGAAAATTTAAAGTCAAAAATAGGTCTTTTAAAAAACAGACCTAATGCAGAATCACGACTTTTTAAAATAAGCATGCAAATCACTAACGTTCTAAAACATAATGTACATAAAATAATTTAAATTTCCAAAAAACTATCCACTAAAAAAAATATGTGTGTTCCGCATTGCCCATTTTCAAAATTGGGTCACTTTTTTGCTATCTCTACGCAACACGTAACAGTATCAATTTTTGTTTCAAAATTGACATTGTTGACTAAGAATTTCATGCATTTCATGTCGTCTCATCGTGAGCGATTGCATATAAAGGTACATGGATAAGACATGATGTGATGATGGACGAGATGGACAAGGAGAGTGCATGCAAAGACTTTTGTTCACGAATGGACAAATAAATGATGCATGCGAGGATATTTTCTCGCAAACAGACAACACATGCAAGGATATTTTTTCACGAACAGATGAACATGTGAAGATATTTTTTCACAAACAAACAAACATGTGAAGCATGCCAAAGTACAAGGAAAGGAGTGACATGCAAATGCAACATGAAGCGAACACTAAGACCATCAAAGAATCCACACACCTTACCATGCGGAGGTGAAGCTATGATACACCAAGAGGCCATCCATCACTCAATAGCACTATAGATGGACATGGACACCACCACTAGCATGAACATACCAGCACTGTCGTGTTGAGTGGTGACATGAGTCATGTCGGCCACATCACTATTGTGGGCTATACTCTTATAAATCAATGTAATGTAACATGGAAGTCCAAGACACCCACATGTAATATGAAGAGTCATGTAATCTGAAAAGTCATGAAAGTCAAATAGTCGTGAGGGAAGTCGAACAGCCACAAGGCCTAGTTTTACCCTTGGCTATAAATACCCCTCATTTGTACATGCAAAGGAATTTTTTCACCTTAGCTCCTCCCACATAGCCTTGAGAGTTTGTAATCTTTTCTTTGAGGAGCGAGAAGCGACTCCAATGCCCCTCTTATGGGGTTAGTGATATGATGTGTACTGATGTGTCTTGGAACTTTTGCTTAATTCAGAAGCCTGATAACAGGCAAACACATTTTTATACATGTATTGTAATTGTTTGCAAAACTAATATTGGAGCACTTGTAATGCATGTCGCTTTAACATGTGTAAAAGAAATTGAACTATTTTAGTTGCTCTAATACATATGTTTATGAAAATGTGTTGTATAAGTTGTTAACATTACCTTGCTGATGTGGGTTTCCTCAACAGACATCAGACAAAACCTTTCCCATGAATTTGTTATAACAACCATCGCACTCGCGCACACTACTCCGTTAATTGTTGTACATGATATCCCTTCTTGTGTGTTGTGACTGCTACATGTGTGTGGATTACTCCACTAGATGTTGTGCACATCCTGTTGTTTTATGTGTCTCTCAAAGAGTTGGGACTCTTCCCTTTCGAATCGAGATTCACTTCCACCCTTTCCTTCTGTAGTGAAAGAACCTTGACACAAGTAACACTAGCATTCACCAAGCACGCTAACCTCGCTATTTGATGATGAAGCAAACCACTCCCACATGTTGGTAAGAGAGCGATAAGACATATCTTTAAGATAATGGCATTCAGGCCATCGTACTGGATGGGACTCCTACACTAAATAATGTGAGGTCTAGTTGGGACTTCATATTGGGGAGATCCCTTGAATGTTGACGGGTCTAGCACTGTCAACATTTTAGCGCTAGAAGGAGGGCTAGGTGAAAAGCTAAGCTCATTACATCTGGATTGAATATCTTACCCAATGAATCATACATAATTCGTGCTCTTGAGGTGTTTCTCTCGGCTCTCCCTTTATCAACTATCAATCCCTAATGAGATTCTTAACCACTTGTCCTTTCTAAAGTTTGATGGTGAGGACAAAACATTGGTAACCAAGCACATTTTTGATTTTCTTCATTTCTGCGAATCTCATTAAATTGATAGTGATGAGTTTGTTTTTGTATTGTTCATCCTCAACCTTGAAGGCCTTCCTAATCAGTCGTGCCATACCCTACCACCTTCTTCCATTCATTCCCTTATCACTTTCCTAAAGGATCTCGATCAAGCCTTTAATAAGTGTGACTAGTAGGATGTGTATGGAAGAATCTCTCATTTAAGAATGAAGTCTGGTGAATCAGTTGAGGGATTTTCTACCTACTTCCCTCACCTCTGTCATGAAATTCCTGATGGTTTGTAGACCTTGACTTCATGAGTCAAGAGCTAAAATGCTTAGTTCATTTCTCCTGAAACAGTGAACCTCGTGATTCCCCTTCTTCCTCGACTCTTGTAGATGAAGAAACCTCTCATATCTTGAAGAGGGTGCCCCCCCATAGTGACCACAAATCTAAAAAACTATGCAGCGGGTACCCCCTCGCAATGGTTGCAAAGCTGAGAAATCTATGCAGCATGTTCCTAACCCATCTTCTCAGCCAACTTCTACTGTGATAGAGGAAATTCTAGAATGGCTCAAAAATCCAATGGCAAAGACTCATTCGTCCATTCCAAAAGAGGACATCATCATTCGTAACCGAAGTATCAAGTCTAATCTTCATCTCTTCCATCCTCCATGATTTACAAGACATGAACCCTTGTACCATGACTCACTTGAGCCATCTGCTTCACAAGCTAGCTATGCGCACTCTCTTGATTCTGAAGTTGTTGTCTCAAATTATGGTCATGCACAAGGTAGTCTCATTATACAGGCAGAGGAGTATGAAGGGGAAGACACAATCAATTCATCTTCTATGTTTCAAAATGCTTCACATAAAAACATTGAACTGCCATTGTTGATTGATTCTCAAGCTGCGAATCTTGGTGAAACATCATGCACAATTAATTCTTTCGATCAACCTCTAGTCTTTGGATGTCATCACTTCCACTTTTTTGTATGTTGTGATGAACACTCAAGCACATCATGTGATCTATTGTCTTTTATGTACATCCTAACATAGATTTGGAGTGCGCACTGGTCAAAGCAGACGTCCATATCAAAAATTCCTTTGCACCTCACTTGCCCGTGTGTTGTACCATTCATGTCACATCTACACACGGTGGAGATTCTCCATGTTCTCTTGCTTCTTCATCTCATGATTTATCTACTCGATCGACACAAGGTAGTGAGGCTATCAATGATGAAGACATTCTCAATGCACAAGACTCTTCCCACTTGTCAAGTCATCTTGATGAAAAATTTGATGAAGCCTGTGACAGAGTTGGTTGTTATCCTAAAAGTATTTTCGAAATCAGCAATAACAACCATCCTCAAGCCATGCATGATCTCGTTCACATCTAAAAATGTAATTTTTCAAGTCTACAGAGTTGTTGGATGTGAGAGGGAGTAGAGGCATTTCAATGTCCATTATTATTTATTTCAAGAACTCGTAACCCTAGTAAAACCCTCAAACGAAATCAGATCTGGTTTCTCATGCACAATCCATCTATATGCATGGTTGCACTCGATGTGGTTCCCCATGTCAAAAACATTTACTATTTCGGGTGTGATATTTGAAAATTTCAAATTTTCAGTGATGAGCAAATCCATGATTCTATTATAACATGTCCATCTCCATGCACCTCTCTTACATTCAATTCAAGTTGGGAGTGCTCATCCCTCATGAAATCATGGAACACTGAAGTTAATCATTTGAGAGACTATCTTTGTCTAGAATCATACTTATTGGGTGTTTTCTCTCAGAATCATCTCCTTGGTCCTCTTGTGAATTTTTCATGTCAAATTTTCTTGCTCATCACACTAACAATCTCCCTGTGTGATGATGAGCACACAACCTATTACACGAATCAAGTTACTCTCATTTCGTCACACCCCAACTAGCTTCACACATTCAGAGTGCTGGCATCCTTTCTACTTTTCTGTGATGACTGTAATGCCTGCACAACTTTTGAACAGTTGCAGGTGGGTGTTCTATCATATCTAGCACACAATGGACTTGGTTCCCACATTTAGAGCATTCACAAGAGTTATCAAAAAATTTATTTGTTCTTATCGAGCTTAGAATGTGGCTTCTTAACCAACTGGTCTAATTTTTCTTTTATCATAGGTGGTTGTCATGCAGTTTATCATTTTCCCAATATTACATCGAATGACATTCACTTCACGTACCATGATCTTCTCCATGTAACTTCTTTCTCCTCGGGCTTCTATCAAGTAGGTGAGGCACTTTGGCCTATGCTAATGGCCATGGCAAGTCCTCACAGGCTTGACATGACCAACGAGAATGATCAGATCTGTCTACCTTTATGAGATTGCCATCTCGATTCCCTCTCTCGAATCAGGAATCCATCTTCTCAAATGTCATGAGTCTTTCAAAAATAACCATCACGAATTTTATAATCCAATTTCTAAATGGTTGGAACAATCTTACTTGGCAAGTCCTGTTGTAGGTAATAAGCTTTAGTCCTTCCTCTCACTTGCTAAGAAACTTGGTGTAGAAAACACACACTCGCAAGAGGTCTCCGAGGTTGTTTGAAAAACGGTAGTCACCAAAGAGGTAAGCATGTGTTTTGGGTGGTTGTGATACATCTTTCCACCCACAGGCGACACCTTCTCTCTCGTGTGCAAGTTTGTCAAGTTTTTGCATTCTCTGCCACCCATTATTTTCATCTATTTTAATCACTTGTATCTTTGTGACTACAGATTAGGTATGCCTATGGTGGCTTCACTGGAAATTTCATTTCATGTAACCTTGATTATTTAGTGTAGGAATAGGAGTAGTGTTTGCTTTCTCGCTTGTCTTTTCTTTTTAGCTTTCATGTTTGTTTGCTTGCTAACTTGGTTTAGCTTGTTTGCTTGCTTTCTTTTCTTTCTTGTTGTTTTTTTTTCTTTTCTTACTATTTTTGTTTTCTTTTGTTTTGTTTTCTTAGTATCATGCTATTTTTAGTTTTGTAAATAAGTGCTTCTCTCTACTGATGATTGGGTCCAACCAGGAACTTGTGTCCACACTGGGAAAGCCCATGAATGTACTTATCCTTTTTCTTTGTGTGTTCAAGCTAATCCAACTAGTAGAAGCGGAGAAGGGGAAAATCTAAATGAGCAAACCTATGTCAGAGTTCTTACATGCTACTCTAAAGGAACAACCTCTTCTTCTCTCAATAAGTCAGGATCCCTCTTCCAGCCCAAAAATAAATAAGTTCCTATGCACAGTCCTCTTTAAAAAATAAAAAATCAAAAGAAGAGAAAGGATTCCTGTGCAGAGAGGTGAAGCATGCAACTCCACCACGGTACTGACCAGGCTTGCTGGTAGTGGAGCAATGCATGTGTTCCTACGTGACTTAGTTAGGGTATTGTCTAGTCCTGTTGGTAGTGGAGAAACATCAGAGATGAAAACTTATACTTTGAAAGTTTTTAACTCACGAGCCAAACAACCCTTCCCGCTTTTGAAACTTTGCGATCAAGCTGAAACATTTTGTTGTGTTTGATGGAGTTGGCGAAAGGTGAACCATGTTTGTCCATCAGGTAGGTGGGAAAGTTGAAGTAGCCTACACAACCATTCAATACTCCTTGAAAATCCAAGGCCCTGTTCTATCAATGAACCAAAACAAAGAAGTTGGAATTCAACCAGTGTGTCGCCAAGTGTTGTAGTGGCTACAACACCCTCGAAAATTTTAGCCTACATCCAATTTCAAAGCCTCCTTTCGATTTTAACTTGATGTTTGCAAGCACTCACGCTCACCACATGATTTTGTGTTAAGTATTCTCACCTTCATTGCTTGACCATGAAAGGATAACTTTTTGCATGTCGTTCACAATGTCACGCTTATAGCCGTGTTCTAGTCATGCACAAGGTTCCTGCTTCGTGTGTACAGGTTGTATCACTATGTAAACATTCATCGCACACACACACGAAGTTGTATATACTGTCAAGCAAGCATGGTTGCGGTCTTTCAATGATCCATCACAAGCGTGGCGCTTGTCGCTTGCACTGTCGGTCACTTACACTGAGTATGTGTTGTCTTGATGGTTTGAGGCATCTTGTCGTGAAGTCATGTTGAGTGCGTATTCGCAAGGTCACACATGCACAAGTTCACTCACTCACACACTTGGAAATTTTTGTGGAAGTTCTAATGATTAGATGACCCTTGAATAGCTAGACCCTCCCTGAGCTGCATTGCACAGTTTCAACACTCAATGAACATGTAATGCTGCCCGAAATTGTGCAAAGCTTGAGGCTGTCAACCAGGAAGCCTGCACTGCGCAATCCTAGAATTGAGCGAACCGACTGTTGCCGATAATAGCGTAGAATTTTCTCAGTAGACCATCTCAATTTGCACTGCCCACAAGAGAATTAACCAACCCTTTATTTGGTTAACTAAAGAGTTTGACTAGGCAGTGACCCCAGTACTTACTCACCCAAAAATTTGCACAAAAGATACAAACTGTGCTTGCTCCACTGACTAAATAAATTTTGCTAACAAACGAGATAGAAGTTGTTACTTCCCTACTTCCGTCCTTACTTCCCTCAAAAAATTGCAAAGTTTTCCAGCGAGTCACCGAGTGAGTCAACCTACTTCTCACATGAAAACTTGTGCAATTTAAATGATCAGTCAACAAGTAGCCCAACATCTCTCTCAGCTCAGCAACTATGATGGGGAGTCTAGTAGGTCACCCTCCTAGTAATTGCACAATTCTCACTAGTAGCACTCTTTCAGCCCACTACCAACTCCCCTAAAAATATGCACATTTTTTGGCATCAAGTCTCTTGGAGCCCACTGCGAGCTCCTTGGATGAATTACACAATTTTTTCTGCCGAGCCCGTATGTTGCCTGCACCGGTTCCTCCAAAAAATTGTGCAGATCTACTTGCCAGCCCAGCTAGATCCTACAAACAATCATTGTTAATCTAGATTACGCATCTCAGTCTCCAAGTGACCTCTGCGCAATTTTCACCAGTAGTGCCTAGAGCCCGCATCCTAGCTTGGAATCTGTGTTGTGTACTTTCGTAGACTTGTCCTCTTTCCTGGTCACCTGCATCCAAAATCTAATGACAATGCATCATGGTAGACTAGGAGTTTTATGTATTTTTTGTCGTCTCATCATGAGTGATTGCAACTACACATACGTGGATAAGACATGATGCGACAATAGATGGGATGAACAAGGAGAGCACATGAAAGGATATTTGTTCGCAGATAGACAGAAAAATGATGCATAAGAGGAGATTTTCTTGTGAACGAATCAGGCATAAGAGGAGATTTTCTCACAGAATACAATGCATACAATGAGATTCTTTTGTGAACAGATGAACATGCAAGCATATATTTTTGCAAACAAGCGAACACATGAAGCATGCTAAAGTACAAGAAAAGGTGCGACGTTCACATGCAACATCAATTGAACACCAAGACCGGTGAATGCTCCTCACATCTTGCCATGCGAAGGTGAAGCTATGATTCACCAAGAGGACATCCATCACTCAACAACGCTGCAACTTGACATGGACACCACCACTAGTATGAACATACCATCACTGTCATGTTGAGTCATGTCGTGAGTCATGTCGGCCACATCACTACTATGGGCCATACTATTGTAAATCAATGTAATGTAACGTGGAAGTCCAAGAGACCCACATGTAATCTGAAGAGTATTATAATCTCAAAAGTCAGGAAAGTCAAATAGTAATGAGGGAAGTCGAATAGTGATAAGGGCTTGTTTTACCCTTGGTTATAAATACCCCTCATTTGTACATGCAAAGGAATTTTTTCACCTTAGCTCCTCCCAAATAGCCTGGAGAGTTTGTAATATTTTCTTTGAGGAGTAAGAACTGCCTCCAACACTTCTCGTATAGGGTTAGTGATGTATGGTGATTCGATGTGTCTTGTAACTTTTGTTTAATTCAGAATCCTGATAACATGCTAGCATGCTTTCACACATGTATTGTAATTGTTTGTAATACCAATCTTGGAACACTTGTAATGCATGTTTCTTTAACCTATGTTAAAATTGTTCAGTTATTGCAGTTTCTCTATTACATATGTTTATGAAAACGCATTGTATAACTTGTTATCATTGTCTTGCCTACGTGGGTTGCCTCACTGAACATCAAACATAACCTTTCCCATGAACTTGTTATAATTCGCATTTGCACAAACTACTTTGTTGAGTGTTGTACGTGCCATCCCTTCTTGTGTGCTGTGACTATCGCTTCCATGTGGAAGTTGTGCACATCATGTTGTGTTGTGTGTCTCTGACAGAGTTGGGACTCTTCCCTTTTGACTGGAGACTCACATCCACCCTCTCCCTCTGCGGTGAAAGAACATTGACAAAAGTAACACTAGTACTCATGAGTCATGCGAACCTCAATGTTCAAAGATGAGGCAGACCACTCTCACATGCTAACAAGCAAGAGCTAAGGCATAACTTTAAGATACTAGAAACTCGGCCATCGTACCACATGGGACCCCTACACCAAACAGTGTGAGGTCTAGTTGCGACTTCATATAAGTGATATTCCCTAAATGTTCATCGGTCCATCACCATCAATAGAACATAAAAGAGGATAACTGATAAAATTGCAATTAAATATTGTTGTAGAATTGTCTTATCCATAAATATATAAGGGCTAAAAATGATCAAAACCCTTAATGAGTAAATTCTTTTATTATTTAAAATAGGTCACACAATTCAATTCAAATCAACTATTATTGGAGGATCATTCATCACAATTTCATCACTGGAAGCTTGTACATCCTCACTATCTCGTTCCCTGAGTCTTGTGAGAACAAAAAAGAGGATAATTGATAAAATTACAATTAAATACTCATGTAGAATTGACTTATCCATAAATATATAGGTTGTAAAAGTGATCAAAACCCTTAATAATTAATTTTATTATTATTTAAAATAGAGTAGGTCATTGCAATCTTAGTCAATGGTTAGGTATAACTTCTTCAGGGTTGAAAGGAATTATAAAGACCCTATATCTATTTTAAATTATTAAAAAATGTACATATAAGGGATATACCAGATTTGATCCTTCTCAGTGTTTGAAAGATTTAAGTTTCAAATATTTTTAAAATGATCTTTAATTGTGAAGGTATTACTTCTCCTTTTTGGTGCTCTTACAAGAACCTCAAGAAGGAGTAAGGAGCATCTAGAGAGTTCAACTTATCCTCTCATCATGATTTATTTGATTTGAATTGTATATTTAATATTTGTATTTCTATGGAGTGGAAATAGATCACATTTTATAGGAAGGACCTATTTTATTATGTGTATTGAAAATTCACAATTTTCATATAGTAGCATTGCACCACTTGTTACATGGAATAAAAGTTATTGTGAATTTATAAATGAGGTTTTTATGATCTCGTGAATCCTTTATTAAGATATAGTAATTGAGATAACATAATATACAACTATTTTTAAAAAGTCAAATGTCTAAAACAAAGAGAGAATGAAAAAAATCTGAACACGTACAAACTCAAGCTTATCTAAAATTATAAAATATAAAAATATAAAGCAAATAATTAAACAAAAAATAATTATTTTTAAATACCATAAATATGCTTACAAGATGCTATAAAGACTTCTTGAAGATGAAACTAGAAATGTATCAAGAAATCATAACAATACTTATTTGAGACAACAAAATTCTAGATATTAAACATATTTTTGCTAAAGAGCTATAGGGACTTTAGATAAAAGCTCTTAGGATGTTTGGTGAGCACAAGAAGGATTCTACAATAAGAAATATGTGACATTAATGGCCATTATTAATATGTTATATAGATGCATGTTGGGTGTTAAATATAGCCATAAGTATAACTATGTTGTAGAAATGGGTCATTGTAAGAATACTATAAGGTCACAATAATGATATATTAGGACACTACTAAACCTGAACTAATGTGATGTCAACATATAAATTATGCAACGAGCATGGAAGAGATGTATGCGAAGATGTAAACAAAAACATTTTTTGAAAGAAAAAAAAATAATCTAGTGAAAATATAAGAAAATGTATCTTTTTGTTGCATCGTTATTTGTATCTCCAATCTACAATAAATAATCAATAAAATGAATACACACATTAAAACATTAATTAATCCAAGTCCCTTGTGAAATCAACATAGGATTTTGTAATAATAACAAAAAGGTGCACTAGAAGGTGCAAACAAGACACTTACAATATCAACACATGGGATACTAATAAACCCAAAATCAATGAAAAATTAAAATATGAATGATATAATAATTATTTAATCCATGCCTAAAAATATACAAACAAGACTCTTTTGAGAGAGAACAAATATTGTGGTATAATAAAATATACAACCTCCATATTACATTAAAAAAAAATCATATAAATTTAGTAATAATCATGGAAGTCATGTATGAAAAGATTTAAGCAAAGACACTTTTTCAAGAAAAATAAAAAAAATAAAAAATTAGTGAAAACATAAGAAAATGTGTCTTTATATTACATTCTTATTTGTATCTCCAATTTACAATAAATAACCAATAACATGAATAGACACGTTAAGACACTAATTAACCCAAGACCATTTTGAAATCAACATAGAATTTTGTAATAATAACATAGGAATACACAAGAATATGCAAACAAGTCACTTACAATATCAACACATAGAACAGTGAGAATCCCAAAGTGAATGTAAAAATAAAATACAAATTATGTAATAATTTTGGAATAAATGCCTTAAAAATATAACAAACTCAAAATCAATGTAAAACTTAAATATGAATTATGTAATAATTATAAAATAAATGCATCAAAATACACAAACCCAAAATCAATTTAAAATTTAAATATAAATTATGTAATGATTATGAAATAGATGCCTAAAAATATAAGAACAAATCTCTTTTAAGAGACAAATAACACTATGATATAATAAAATATACAACCTTGATATGACATAAAAACAAAAAGTACAACCTAACATACAAAAATACAAAATGTACTTATTACTATACTAAAACAAGACAGGTTGCATGGCAGTTAGTCCCTGCCTAGCTATTGCAGCCACGAGCAGCCAGCAGTGGGGGCTCCAGTAGGTTCGTGGAATAGTAGATGATTGCACGGGCATTAACGACAACATGGGTAGTTTTACACCAAGGCAGCTAGTCCGTGCTTAGCAGTTGCAGCCACCAATAGCCAGCAGTAGGGGCTTCAGTAGGTTCCTGGAACAGTAGACGCGGCATTTGAGCCAGCAGCCAGTAGTGGGGGGCATTATCGGCAACAACTGCCACCAGCAGCCAGCAGTAGGGGCTTCAGTAGGTTCCTGGAATAGTAGACGTGGCATTTGAGCTATACGCTGATTCACTATTTGAAGATCCGCTGAGCAACGAGTCTTAGCCAAAGGCATCCATATAGGAAAATAGCCAGGGGCATAGCCGTAACGAGTCAGTCGTAGACATAAGCTCTTGTCTATAGTCATTGCTAGAACTCTTGTCATTTATAGAAATAAGCTCCAGTTATGGGAAGCTCTGGTCATTGCTGTAGGCAGTCACTGCATTAAGCTCTAGTCAGTGCGAGTCGATCATAGTCAGAAGGAGTCAATCATAATAGCAAATCTTAGTCGCCTTAAGCTCATTGCCGATAGCCACTAGTCATTGTCTCTCGTCAAGGCTACTTTAACAGAACGCACAGTATATATATTTATTCTTTTTAGAAAGAGAAATTACTGTTGCGATGTTGTTCTTTCAGAAATAATGCACACAGTTCTTTCCTTTTTAGAAAATATTGTTCGGTCTCTTCCATAAAAGATATTGCACAACTCTTACCGAAAATATTATATAGTTTCTATCAAAGAAATCATTGCACAGTTCCTTGAACCTTCGGAGAGTCTAAGTTTTTTTTCTAAAGATTATCGTACAGTTCTTTCAGAATGTCACCATAATTGTTTTACTGAATGTTATGGGTGGCTAAACTGCTTTGACTGTATGTCTAGTTTAAATCTAAGTTGATAATGAATTACAAACGCGTTACCGAATCCATACTATCAAATATCTCAAATATTTTCAAAGCACTAATTTCATAGAAATTCAAATTCAAACTTATATGCCTCAGGATTTTGATTTTTTTATTTTTGTATTTAAGATTTCACATATAGCAAGTAAAGGTAGGAGAGGCATCAATGAAACAGATAGTTTGTTACCTCGTTTGAGTTTCAGTTTGAAAATAGTTCCATGAGAAAATTCACAAGCAAGAACCAACGTCTCCACCCGCAGCAGATCAAGATCGAGGAACAGTTCGAGAGGAGCTTCTCAAGAGCAGCCCATTTGAAGGCCTCTTCATCGTCCTCTGCGTGGATGCTCATGCTCCTTCTAGTGAAAGACCGAGAACAATAAGCTGCAGCGCATCCTTCCATGAGCTTGGTGGTAAAGACAGCTAGTGATAAGCAGCAGTGCATCCTTCCATAAGCTTGGTGGTAAAGACAGCTAGTGATTTGGTGGTAAAGACAGCGAGTGACGAGTGGTCAACATGCACATACCGAACCTAAGCCATAACATTTCCTCATAATATTTCTTTAACATTAAATGTTGGGAACTAATGCTAAGTGAAAGATAGCATTACTTCATGCCCAACAGTGTTTTAAATCAATTGCAACTCCTTTCCTAACTTTTGAGATTGTATACCTCGATTTGAGGCCAAATAAGACGAAGACTTATTTCATTGGTTAAAAGCACTGAAACTGTAATTAAAATTTAAAAAAATGCATTGGTCATTGTGTCATGCCAAAATACTTTGGGTTAAGTTAAAATGTGCTTATGGATTAGCTTGGATTACCGTGTCAAACTAATGCAGCGATTGATAATTGATTACTATAGTCCCTACGAGCCCTTAAGGGGCAAGGACTAATAAGAAAATTTTTTATATTATCAAGCATATATCTAAGTAAAATTGCCTTACCAACAAACTCGAAACATTAGTTAAATTTCTTCTTGATTATTTAGACTACCAAATTCGTTCCATCATTTACCCAAGAGCCTAATCCATCATTTTTCATGATTCTATCTTCACCCATACCCACTCCTATGCCTCCATTACCAAACACCTAACGTTTTTTTCAGTTAAATGACATTAAAGACGATTTTTATCCTTTTTCATAATTCTATCATCACCCATACCCACTCCTATGCCTCCCTTACCATGCACCTAACTTTTTTTTAGTTAAATGACCTTAAAGACAGTTTACAGTTTTAACTTTAAGAATTGGTATTATTTTCTTATTCTTATTGAATACTAAATCCTAGGCCTCTCCATACTGCATAGACCACTCCCGGATTATCCATTCATAAAACATTTCACAACTAATGACCCTAATTTGCTAGTGCCTTATATAGCTTTTTCATTTCTCTTTTTCAAACGAAGAATAATTGTTACATGATGAGTTCGCCCATATTAATGAACAGTGTCGCCTATTATCTATCTTGCAACTACCCATTCACACGGCATGTGAGACCAACAAATCTACAAAAGGCATGGCTCCACAATGGGATTCTATTGGTCACTTTTTTCATTATTAGATTTTTAATTTTCCGAATTTTGGATATGGTGACTCCCATAAAACATCATTCATCAGAAACCGCTGAAGTCCGCGATTAGTGAAAGAATAAAAGGGACAGTCCCCCTAAACACTTGTAAATGTTAAAACGGGATCATTATACATACACCGCGAGCATTCTACCGTCGTAGCAAGAAAATAGGGAATACAATTTTGAAAGATGGCATGTTACACAGGTTAAAATATATTTGAGCGTACAAAGGAGAGGAAACTCAACTCCTCATTGTACTGAAGAGATTGGAAAATTCGAATTCCGATTATATTGTGGGCAGTGTCTTATTTCAAATTGTCATGGTAGATTTTTCTCAGTTTTCTCCTTGCATCTCAATGTAATATCTCGGCTCCAGGCGCGATTTATTTTCAGTTGAATAAAACCTAAATGTAATATCCGAACGCAACGACTTATCTAGTTGGAAAAATAAATAAGACAAGTACCCAATAATCGGGAACCAGAATAATTTTTTTGATGAAAGCAAGCATCATCATCCAGCGTTTCTGTCGTTTAAATCTGTATTTGAATCATATGAACACATTAATTACATATGTAAATCCCTGTATATAAAATCAACCCTTGGAATAATTATACTATTGTGTAAACAGGACTGCTACACTCCAGATCTCTGAAGAAACAGTTGACTGCCTCACAAGCAGATCCAACGCCATAATCTTCAGACTCTCCTCGCATCGCCCAAACTTCCAAAGCTCCAACTTCTTCAGTGGAGATAGAATTCTCACGACCATCATTCCACACGTGGGCGGCTTCCAAGCTCTGCAAATCACTAAATGATCCATTAATTTCGCAGCCACCGATGTCATGAATCTCAGTGGGTATTCCAAGCTCCTCGTCGGAAGCCATTAACAAATATAGGAGCTGATCGTCATGGTTTCTTACTTCATCGCGGCATCTGCACTTGCAGGCAACGATTAGGTCACATGTCTCGGGCTTCGAAACCCTAGAGGTGCTGCTCGTCATGCAAGAGGCCGAATCACATTGAACGCGGCAATTAGCCGTTAGGGATGACAACGACAGATGATCATATCCTATAATTTCTTCTTGCAGAATATGGGTTTCTTTTTCTCCCATAATGAAGCCTGCAACCTCCATATTCTGACCCACACACATGTTGGCTCCACTCGCATGATCATGGGCGCCCAGCATAATGCAGAACAATAAACTTACAAAAGCAATAGTGGCTGAACTAAAATCTGTAAATAGAAGTCTTGAACCTCTGAATGAAAACGTGAATGCCTAACAATAATGACCATATTATTCTTGAACCTCACCTCTCTATATATTAATATACCCAACTTCTTGGATATCATTTTACACTGTGGCATGCGTGATCAACTCTAGATATACGGAGAAAGCGAGGTGTGATTTGACATACGAGTGTGGCTGTCTAATAATCCGTAATCTCTGACGTCGAAGCCGATTCTCGTGGCTGCCTCGTCGTTGGCTCGTTGGCTCGGATTTCAATATTCCATGTTCGTAATTGACTCCCGCGGTTAAAAGCTAAAGAAAGCGTGTACTTCAGTGTTGTTTCTCCTTTATTTATCAGTCAGTACCTAGCTATCCCACAACTTTCCTAAAGTCCAGATTCCAGAGGACAATAGGTCGACCAACCGAAGGCTTTCACATTGACAGATTAGTCACCGACATAGGGAATAACCTAAATTTTTTTTTTCAATGAGGAGTTCCTTCTCATTTTTTCAATGAAGAGTTCTTTCTGATTTTTTATATTTGGATAGAAATTTTAAATTTAATTGTTTTTATTGATAATTGAACTTGTGATTTCATACTCCTTATTGAAGATCCAATAGAAATTTCAAATTTAGTAGTTAGTTTGTGGGTTTATTTTAGAAATCTTTTTATAAAAATTTTAATTTAATTATTAATAATTATTATAAATAAATGATATGAAATTAATTTTATGAAATATTTAGTATATTTGTAATAATATTTAGAGATGAAAGGTGAGAGTTATTTATAAATTTTTTAATTTTTTTTTAATTTTAATAAATCAATTAATTAAAAAAGTGTTTCATATTAAATAAGTTTCATACAAAATGGTTATGGACATGTGGCATTGATAGCTAAAAATATTGTAAAAAGTTTAATGTACAAATTAAAAAGTTTAATAAAAAAAAATATTTTGATGTAAATTATAAATTAATGTTTATATATATTTCAAACTATTTAACTTATATAACAAAATTAGTAATAAAAAAATTACATCCACTTAAAATGGCTATTAAAATCTATCAACTTTAATTAAAAGTCCATATTGCGAATAATGTTTTGAATTTGAAGAAAATTTCCCATCTACCCTAAGATCTTTATGGTTAGAGATGGACTTCGGGGGAAAGGTGTGTCTGAACAACAGCGCAGTCGCACGAACCGACCAACCAACTAAGATTCTTTGAAAAACCATCTCGTCCAATGGCTTCCATTCTCTACAGGTTTACCTTCACCTATTATCGTTTAATAATGGCTGGCAATTACGGTTTGACCAACTTTTCCAGATGTCTCGGCTAGATTAGGTTCCACTTTTTTCTTTCAAGTATAAGCTGTCTATGTCATAATGTATCTACATTTCCACTGTGATGTGCCCAAGGATTTCAATCTATGTACATTGCCGCTGTAATGTGACAGTTTTTTCAAATACTTCCATTATGTGAGCCCACTCTTTATTCTCTGGAGTAATTGTTTATATTTAAGATATTAATGGTAGATTGCTATGTCAAGCGAATTGAAATATATTATAAGGGAATAAAATGGAAATATTGCATATGAATTTAAGTTGATTTAATAGTTATATGAATATTATGATGTAATTTTATATAGGTTTTTTTAAGGAGTTATATATATAATATATATATATTATTTATTTATTTATTTATTTTAAAGGTTAATGGTTAATTGATATGTAATATGATTAAAATTAAGTTGTGAATATTTATATAAAGTTTGTTCATTACTATAAATTTATATTGGAATTTTTTAAACTAAAATTTTAAAATAGGATAAAGAGTATATATTATATACTTTGATGAATAGATTATATAATGTGGATTATTTAACTATGCATCTAGTAAAGATCAATTTTTACGGTGCAAAATTTTTTTAGTCTATGTATTGAAAAATCAAGAAATTCATTTTATAGGTTATAATATATATATATATATATATAATGTGTGTGTGATTTTTATTGTTTAAATTTATATTTTGAATGTACAAATGGATTCAATCTTTGAAAATCTCCTGGGCAACAGATTATGTAGAGTATATAAATTTAAACTTGTAGTTTCTTACGAATCTTCGCTTAATTTAAACAAAATTCATAAAAAAGTATAATGAAAAATAGTTGAACTTCTAGAACATTTTAACCAAAAAAAAAAATATTTATTTTAATTACTTATATAATATATAACATTATATTTGTTTTAATCATATATAATATATACATAATTGATATCTAAATATTTTAAATGATGTGCATATTGAAATACATTAACGAGGAACAACATTGTCATGTTAAAATTTAATATATTGTTAAATACATATCAATATTACTTATTTCAACATACTAAAATATTTTATATATGATTCATATTGGTTTTCGTTATAATCCATAATATATTTTGAAGGTCACATATCATTTTTAAATTAAGAATTGAATTGAAATATATATTTCCTCCTCATTAAGATTTAATTGAATTGTTATATTTTCTATTTTTTTATTATATATTTTAATATTTTATTTATGGTTTATAGTGAGTGAAATATTTTTATTCTCTCTTTCTCATTTTAGGTTGAATGAAGTGATATTATTGATGATTTATAATAATTTTAATTAAAACAAATATATACAATCATTTTTTATTATAAAAACATGAGATATTAATTTTTTTACTTAAAGAATATTTTATCTTTGTTTTAAAAGGTAAATGTGCCAACTCAAAGTTAAGCATGATAGGAATTATACATATATATCTAGTTGTAGAATGCTCTTCCCCTCACAGTAATCCAATTTTAAATTACAAAATGAGAAAATAAATAACTTCAATTTTTTTTATATAATTAGATTCTATTTTGGAATATTTATATAAATTTATTAGTTAAGTAATGTATATAACTATGTAAGTTTATATTTGAAAATCAAAATTTCAAAAGATAGAGGAAATATATTCTATACTCTAAAGGGATAGCATTAATATATTAGGATATTATATTTTATTTAATATTCCTCTCACTTTCACGTTCAAGTTATAATGCGTTGAATATTGATAAAATATAGTACTATTATATTATGTTATATTTAGTATTCATCTTATTGTGTTTTATTTGGTAAGCTATAATTAGATATCATGGTTGATTTGAATTGTATCATGATATTGTTTTCCATCCATATCAATGCTTTTAGAGAAGAAAATGTGAAGACATAGACTCATAGGACCATTTTTCAACAAGACCCAAGTAGGAAAATTGTGGTGTGAAACCTTCTAAAAGAAATTTGAGGCATTCAAAAACGGTTTTTTGGGGTAAAACTTTACCTCTCAAGGGCTTCACATTTTTCTGCTATTATTCACATAATATATTTCTAATGGTGCAAGAATGACTTCAATCATAGTCCATTCACAAAATTGATGCCACTCAGAAGTTGATCTTCCTATCTTGAGCACCATAATTCTAGACGATGCCATGTTATTCATAATTGTTCATGGGAAAAAGGGTTTGCCATGTGATCATGATGAAGAAGGATCTAGAATAGTCCACAATATAACTCTAGTTTAGAGTTGAATGAGTCAATAATGTTACTAGTAGGATATCATGTTGTATTGTAACTCTACCACTAAGACTAAAATGGGTTCCATTCTATTTGAGTGGATTTTATTCCATAGATGAGAAAAGTTGCCAATATAAGACAAGGAGATAGAAAAAAAATAGGATTTGTGCATTGTAGCATCCCATGGGCCATAGACCTCACTTCCTTGTACTTGCATCCCTTTTCTATTCAGAGAATGAATGCAATACAACCTCACCTTCCAACTGAGTTTTCTTTTAGAAGGGTTTGCCAATTTATATCTCGTTCCAATTGTGCTTTGTGAGTTTTATTTATTTTTTTTCTCTATTTTATGCATAATTATAATTTTTATGTGTACCTAACAAACAATAATTCACATAGCTTTAAATCTAAGGACAAATAAACCATGTTATTGAATATTTTGGATTTTATAATATCTTTTAGCAGATTAGTTGTGATGAATTATAGAGTGGAATATCGACGATAATTTCTAAATGAATGGGTACTTGATGGGTTAAATTAGGTATGAAGTGTGAAGGTTCAATACATGGCTTTGGACTAGATTGGCTCACACTATTCAAGATTCACAACATCATATTTTTTATGGATCTCTATAATTCTCTATGCCACATATATTTCTCTTAGAAATACAAGATTTTATTCAATTTCATGGGCATTAGGGAACCTTCCATATCCTCAAACAATCTCATCTCAATATTCTCCTATGAATCTTGGATGGAATGAAAATCAAGGATTTAAACAAGTGATGAAAAAATATATGATGGAAGGACTCTTTAATGAACATTAATGGGGTAGAAACAAATAAAGTGTTATAGTCATTTTCATTGGAACAACTTCTATAAATGACCTTTGTGCCACCGACTAAGGATTGTGATATGGACACATAGTCAACCTTATTGTTACTATTGGAACAAATGAAATTATAATATATATTTAAGATAAGTGTGAGATACATATTATTTGTAGAATATACCTATAAATACACATTTTATTGGCCCTTGATTTCATATTCCAATAGTTTTCATGTATTATTCAAGTAATCATGGCTATTAGAAAATGATAATAACCGTGTGAAAATCATATTATTGGCCAAGAATGAAGAAGGAGATTGATGAATGCATTTCCAAATGCTTGGAATGCCGACAAGTCAGAATAGAATGCAGGCACTGAGCAAGATTGTTGTAACCAATCCCAATCCCTAAGTAGAAATGGGAAGTCATATCTATGGAATTAATTACAATATTTCCAAGCACATCCAAGAAGCATGATGCCATTCTGGTGGTAGAGGACAAATTAAGAAAGAAAGCCCACTTTATAGTTTTCAATTCCACACACAAAGCCATTGACATAGATCACATTTCCATGAAAAAAATGTTCAGATTATTAAACGAAATATGAAATGTTAAACCAATAGATGTTAAATGAATAGGATAGAGAAATTTGAACAATTGTTGTCCATGTTGGAGAGAATTAAACCACCCACATAGTGAGCTACATACCCTTGTGGTGCTTTATATGAAGAGACAATTTTTAAACCGCTTGAATTATGGATTCAATCTCCTCAACTCAAAAATATCCCATCAATATTTTGAGTGAAGCCCTATGATAAAATTCTTTACTATGGTTCTTAATACCAAAGGGAACTTGTTAAATTACCATCACAGTGAACTTTATCTCATGGGTGTATACCAAGCTTTGGAGTGAACCTCCTTGAGAAATCATCCTCTTAGACTTTGGATCTAGCTTAGGGGTGGTCAACTGCAAACACGTTGTAGTATAGTTAGCCTATAGTTGGGTGGGGACTGGAAGTACCTCCTTTAATTGTCATTTATCTTAACATAATCAGATAATTTTAATGTATCTGTGTGACGAACTATGAAATGTAATGTTCTATGAATGCATATGTTTGGTATGGACTCATGAATATACATAAATGTTAATGACTAGCTAACTAGTATTCACATTTATTATGCTCATACTCTTTATGATGTAGTATATGTTAAAAAATTAATAAGTTATTGGATAGTGTTGGTTAAGTTTGTGATTATGATGAATGAATTATACTGTTTATAATGTTTTCTCCCACCTTATCTAATATTAATGGTTATGAATCAATGGGTGTGTCTGTAGCTCTCATTAAGCATTTGGGTAACTTGCTATGTCCCCTCATAGCTTTTGGATCATTTAAATGCCTTGGTTATTCTTCACAACTTGCATAATGGATATAGAATTAGATCATGATTATTAGAGTTTGACATGGACTCTTGAAAAAGACTAGACTAGGAGTGGTTACCTCCATTCCAATTATGACTATATTATTTTTTGTTTCTTGATGGTGCTTTTATCCTTCATTGGGATGATTTCTTCTATGACTACGCAGTGCTATGAAACGGGAGGCCATCCACCGCCCATTCTCAACACTTTAAGCCTTAAATCCTTATTAAAATACATGTAGATAAGGAGTGGATCTATCTAGACACAGTTCCTGAGTGGAACCTTGTCATCTATTGTTGCCAACTTCTAGGACTTGTTGTACACAATAACTTTGAACACGAGTGAATAAAGGAGGACGGGTTAGTCCAGTTCTGGATTATGTCATGGAATATTGCTGTCAAGAGAATTCCCATCACAACGATTCCTTAAGCCTTGTAACTCATAATCAACATGCTAAGAAGTATGGGTCGATTAACCATGATTCCTGGAATAGAACCATATCACTGGTCACTGTTAATACCTTTGAAACATGCTAAATCTCCCAACGTGTGAGCGATGATATCGAGTTGGTCATTTTTGTGAAGGTTCCCTTTAGTGGAACTATGAGGTTGACTACTGCCACCACCATCTAGTTTCACACATTGGATAACTTGTATATGGGATGACTCGTGAAGATGAGGTTGATGTGGTCATGGTTCTAGTATGGGAACTTTTCCCACTAGGATACAATCTACTGCAACATTTGGATTTCGTTACTTTGAAGTGAGTGAGAATATGATGGAGCAATCACTTTAGTGTGATGTGGAAAGTGACTATAGGCCCCGCAATGGTTAAGGCGAAGTTTATGCAAGCTTATTGGAATCCATGTAGGTAATGTGATGACATGTCCTCCTTTAATAAGCCAAAACTTCTAGTGAGCATAAATTTTGATCTGAGTCTTGGATTGAGAAGAATTTTATATTGAAATAAAGTTATTGATGAGATGAAAACTATAGTAATAGAAAAATTAAATTCAAATAACTCGAAAAAATGAAATTTTTTCTACCCCGTCTTCATAACAAAGCTTGGAGATTAAGCATAATAGTTAACACTCCCATGTTCCAGGATGACTAGGGTGTATCAAGATTTACAGACCATCTCATGACTAGATGAGATATATCAATCCAATGAAAATAAGATCATTTGGAAGCAATTTAAGAAATATTTCTAGGAGAATTATCTTTATGAGGATCACTATAACAAAAAGGTTGATATGATTTCCTTAAACTAAATATAATAAATATGTTTATTGAACAATATGAAAATCATTTTCTAGAGCTACTCAGATATGTGTGATTCATTAGAGCTAGGGAGGTCAAGATTCAAAGGTTTTTGAGTTGGTTACATACATTTTATAAAGATAAAATATAATTTGATGTGCCAAAAACTTTAAAAGAAACTATAAGGAGGGCTAAGTACTTGCATGAGTAGAATAAAGACATAAGAACATTCTAGAGGCCTTGGAAGGAGAATAAAAAGGGAAAATTAGAGTAAGCCTAGAGTGAGTCAAATATGGTAGAATCTTCAAGTTGTCAAATGTTGGGAATGTAAAGAAAATAATTTGTATAAAGAAGTCCCTAATAAATAAATAAAAATAATGATTATTCACAGCCTTCGTGAATCCATTATAGTTTAAGACACGAGTATAAATATTCCAAGAATATATGCAACCTTGAAATTAGTAGGCATAACATCAATCCCACATGATTGTGGTGGAAGGTATGATTATCAATCAACTTGTTGCTATTTTAATTTATTTAGGAGGAAGCCATAGCTACATGATCCTAAATAATTGGATAGATGTCATTCGCAAAAGAGTAAGCTTGAAATATCATGTTTAATTTATCTAGCCACTAGAACCAAATGAATGATCAATGAGATTGCAAGGGATATCCAATACATATTAATCAAAAGAATACAATTACTAATTTGAGGAGCATTCCATTGGGATATTATAATGTGCTAATTGGAATGCACTGGTTGGAAAATCATCATGTTATTCTCGATTTCTATAATAATAAATTTCTATGTACCAATAAAGAACAAAAGAAAAGTTAGATGAAATGAATTCTAGCTCCCATTTCCATAAGGGAAAATTCATCCTTACAACTAAAGTAATGTTTTAGAAAAGGATATCAATGATTTATAGATCATGTGAAGGAACTAGTCAAGAGGTGTCTAAATGTTAGAAGGACACATACTTCACAATTGATTTAGTGTTTAGAGATCACCTAGAATATAAAACTCCTTTGAGGGTGACAAAAATAATTTAAAAAATTACAAATGCAAATGGAAGAGTTTTTGAAGAAAGGGAACATACACCCATATGTCTTGCCTTGGGGAAAAATAGTACATTTTATGAAAAAGAAGAATGAAACCATATGGGTATGCATTAATTTTGGTAAACTAAATAAAACTACAATAATGAATCAACTAAAAGGAGAAACTATATTTTCCAGTATAGATATGAGATCTCGATATCATTAGGTAAGAATCGAAGATGACTACATTATCAAGACAAATTTTAAAATAAGATATGGGAATTATGAATTTGTGGTACTACCACTTGGATTGACAAATGAACCAACTATCTTTATGTGTTTAATGAGTGGGATATGTAGAAAAACTTGGAGAAGTTTGTAATAATATTATTGGATGATATACTTATCTATTCCAAGTTGGAAAAAGAATAGGAACAACACTTATGATTAGTGTTTCATATGTTAAGGGAACATAAACTATATACAAAATTCAGTAAGTGATCATTTTATTAAATGAAAATCCACTACTTGGGGATTGTCATTTAAGAGGAAGGTGTAACAATGGATATAAAGAATATTTAAGCCATTATTGGATGGACAACGCCATTGAATGATATAAAGGTCAAATCGCTTAAAGGATTATCTAGATAGTACTATAGATTTATTGGAATATTATTAAATATTGCACACCCCATCAATTCTTTTAAAAATAAGGGGATAAAGTTTGAATGGACCCCCAAATGTGAATAAATATTTCAAAATTTAAAGGAATTTATAATAAGCACACTAGTATTAAATATAGTAGATTCGAATGATTCTTTTGTAGCATGAATTGATGCATGTCAGTAAGATATTGGTGGAGTCCTAACACAAAATAGGAATATGGTATATTATGAATCAAGGAAGTTAAAAAAGCATGAGAGGAATTACACCATGCATGACTTATAGTTGGTATTCATAACTCATGCCTTACATATGCATAGGAAATACCTCTTGGGAAAAACATTTGAGTTGACGATAGATAATAGTGGCATAACATATTTGTTTTAGAAACCAACATTAAATGTTAGAAAAGGTAGATGCTAAGATTTCTTAGCGAATATGAATTTGACATTAAGCATATGAAAGGAAAAGAGTAAAAGTTGGTGACATAGTTAGTAGTATGTTGCATTGAATGCATGCTAGAACCATAGTCATGTACAATTTGGAATTAAAAATTAGAAATTTAGAGGCTATAAATTTAGAATACCATTATTTGCAAGTCCAAGAAAGCCTACAACAAGGTAATCTATAGTGATAAAATAAAGACTATAGAGTGGAAGAGGATAGGATTATCTTGTTTATGAAGAAAGCATATTTTCCTTTTTATCATGATTTGAGAAATTTGGAGTTGAACTAAATGCATAATGTACCTTATCTTGGGCATCTATGACACTGAAAAACTATTACATCCACAAGAGGCCCAATTTTAGTCTAGAATGAAGAAGGATGAGGTTGATTACATAGCCAAGAGCATGGAATGTTATAAGGTAAAGGATGCGAAAAAACATCTAGTTGGATTAATATGGTCATTTCACATTCCCAAGTCAACATAGGAAGTTGTTTCAATAGATTTCATTACAAAGAATAGTGAATTAACACAATTCCATTGTGGTTAAGGTGGATAAGCTCACAAAGGCTACCCATTTTATGCCAATGAAGCTAACACATAAGGAAAACAACATTGTACAGATTGGCATTAAGGAAATTGCTAGGGTACATGGTGTGCCTAAGGGAATGGTACTGGAGATACGTTATATTTATACTTCAAAATTTCAGAAGGAATATTTAAAGGGTTCGGAAAAAACAAAAACATTAGTATAGGATAGCACCTTAAGTCATATGGGGAAATTGTAATACCGCTACATTATTATAGAAACATTTTATTTTGTATTGGATATTGTTAGTATGTTGGATGATGATCCATGATGAACTAATTATGAGGAAAAGTTGATGTAATTAAATAAATGAATTTGATGAATACAGCTGGAAACTGTGTGGAAAGAAATACTAGAGTGAAAAGGATGCTTCCCAAATTTGAATAACAATGGAATCCATCAAATTTTATTCCAAATTCCTTAAATCAATATACCCAGTTGAAGATAAATACATATAAAAGAATGGAGAGAAAAGAAGGCTTTATGTGGAAGAACAAAAAGAAAACCCTAGGCTGAAGGGTGAGAAAATACCTAAAAGGCACGACACCACCAAGGAAATCTGCTGGGAAATAATTTTGAAAAGGACATTATTTGGAACAAGGGGGGTCACTAATTCTAGCCAAGAAAATCTTAGCTCAAGGGGGATTAGAGGTTGGCCCAAGGATGGGTGGATTAGTGTTGTCTCAGGCACAATTTCCAGACAAAATTGCTAGTTAGAGAATATGTTTACTGTTATTAATTACACTATGGTTTCAAGTTAATCATAGCCTTAACATCTTTAGAAGTAATGGATTTTCTTTTGTTATGAGAATGTCCTCGTTAGTTTGTTTTTTTTTTATTTTAATCAGGATAATTCTCTGCATTGTGGAATGAAATGGTAATGGAGTGTTACGACAATATTTTTAGTGGTTTGTATAAGGGAATACATAGTCTTATATGTACATGATTACAAAAATAAAGGTAAAAAGTACTAGGGTAGAGGCTAGCATAGTAGATCTTTGTGAATATTTGCATGTTGATTAGTTACAGGTGCAACTTCATAATTCAGTTATGAAAAGGGTACAATTAAACAGGGATTAACCAACCCTAACCTACAAATTGTTATGCCCTTACATGTTTAGCATAACAACCCAGTGGGATTTGTGAGTATATAGTTGTATTGTTGATGTCAAAAAGGTAAATTTGGTTGTGATATGTCCATTTAATAGAACCTGATGTTGCAGGGGTTGAGAATAGAAGAGACCTCAAATTTTAGTATATTGTTGCATGCACAAATTTAGTATCTTGCACGTACTCTAGGAAGTAACAGATAAGTAAGAATGGTTGTTAGGTGTATTGTTATAAACAATTATATTCTAGAATGTTGTAAGTCATAAGGGGAAGTAGTTAGATGGATTAGCACAGTAATGATTGGACATGCAGTGTTGAGATAACCTCCAACAACATCAAACAAATGAGTCAAAAATAATAATATGACGACTCATATTAACCTAATAGCAAACACATAGCATTACCATATTTGAAACCTAGTTTAGCTGGTAACTGATAAATGTCGAAAATGATCCCATATCATTCGACTATATAGGAGAATGGAATTAGAATAAATAAAGAAAAGGTTACATTCCCAACTAAGTATTCACCATACATCTATGAATTGAAATCTCCAAATACCAATTTAATGATGAAATTTCACCTTACAGAATAATGACAAGCACATAAAACTAAGCATCTATATACTGTTTGTAGATTACATTGAGGGATGTGTGGATCAATATACATAAAAAATGTTAGAAGTAATGAGGGTTGGAAAATAAAGACCAATGCTAACCCAAAAATGAGGTCACACCAGATACAAAGATGCAATCCATGAGCCAACTAAATAAGAAAATAAATTATTGTAGAACAATATGCATAGTTGTGACTATGGTCATAGAACTGTAATTTTCCTTTTACATTAAATGTTGCAATGTATCCAAAGGTGAAATAAACCATTAATTTTAGCTTGAGGTAGTAGTGGCCAAAAAAATTACAAATGAGAAAACTAATCCAATAGAGATTTAGTGTAGTAATCCTATTCAATTCTGAGAGCGAGATTTATGCTCACATGGAAGAACGAGTTAATAATTATTCAAGGTCTAAAGCAGAGAGTGAAACTCATTAATGAAACTCTTCATCACATAGAAGAACTATAGAAAAATTACTCAAATTAACAAATCGAAGACTGAATTCCACGCCTATTGCAAGTCTTCAACACATAGAATAGCTATTGAATAATTACTCATGTTAACAAAACAACGAACGAAATTCACACATAATGTTGGACTTCAGAAATAGTAGAAATATTTACCAATCATTCCAATCACAATATCAAGAGTGAAAGACATGCTTAATATAGGCTGAAAATAATGTGATTTCCAAAAAGAGTGACCTTCTAATAGTAGTTATAGATACTAGTTCCAATCATACTAAGTAGGGCGCACATAGGTGCCACTAGTAGTAAAGAAGAAGAAAGTACCCTTGTTTCTAGTAATTATAGTCAACCTCCTATGACAGATAGTCTTGGATTGGGAAAAGCAGAGCTACCCTAGACAAACTCTTCTTTTATTTTTCATTTCCTCAATAGTGGTAAGATGCTCGTGGAAAGGAGTATTCAAGCAAAGGAACCTACCTGAAAATAATATGATTTTTTATAGATCTCACCCAAGTTGTGGAAACATTAGTGCATGACCATGAAAATGTTGCATATATAACTATGAGAGTCAAAGGCATGCGGGACAATGAAATTACCAGTTAGAAAACAAATTTAAAATGTATTAGAAGAGAGAATAAGCACGGTATGGAGGAGGATGAGGGAGGGGGGTTTTACCTGTGTAATGATAGCGAAAATGAGGCTCATATTCCTGCACTTGAGCCATCAAATTAAAAATCCAAAAACCAATTCTATTAGTAAAGATGAATGCTCAAATGGGTAAACATACTACCCATAGAAATTGAGGTAGGAGGCCTTAATGTTGAGGACGGGTAGAGACCGAGAGTGATTACCGTCTAATTAGATAAAAGCCCAAGCTAGGCCACGTGGCAAACGCTCACCTCTGTTCCTGTGTAGGAGGGAATTTAGAACAATGAAAAAGTCCAATGGGTTCTCTCTACACTTCATGAGAATAGAGTTTACCAAGAAGCAAGAAAGAAAATTATGTGGTGGAAATGAAACCCATATGAATGACATCGGTCGCCATCCACTAGAACTTCATCATTGGTGAGAAGGGAGAATGTAGAAGAGGAGGGGTAGGTATAACCACTTTAACACAAAACAGACATAAGCCAGTGGGCAGGGTACTGGATGGTAGTGACAAAGAAGGCATGACATGGGCATAGTAGACAAGGCCACACATTCTTGTTTGAGAGCCTTCGGCTTTGTTGTCAGAGAAAAACAACCAAGTCAATCGAGAGTAGACAGGGAAAAATATTAGGGTTTTATAGCGGGCTTCTATGCCCTTCATGTGTGAGGAGAGATCTAGGCCATTAATACCAAGTGCCTCGGCCATGGTGAGGGCCATGTGACATAGTACCCTGATCACATTGGCCTTGAAATTTGTAATGATAAAATTAGAGGGTATGGAACAACTATAGCACTTGACATGAATCTCAAACCTAGCTAGTGTGATACCTAGTCCTAAGGGAGGGTATTAATTAATGATGGAAAACCAAATTTAGTGTGTTGATAAGCTAGAACCAAATTATACTCATATAGTTGGAGAAAAATCATATGTGCATCAATATCCTTATAACCCAACTTAGGCATGTAAGTCTAGAGCAGACATGTAATGCACAAATAAACTCGCCCTTATGGATTTCTCTACTCAACTTGGTGCTTATGTATTATGTGCTTTGGTATGGATTTATGGACTATAGACTTGGCTGGTTTGATAAATAGTGTATTGGAAAAGAATGGACTTGAGACCCATGTTTATATGGCCACTCATCATATGGATAAATGATCCAATTAGCACACAAGAAAAGAATGAACAACCCTCATCACATGATGATAGTTATAAAATATCCATGTCTATTTAAAAAGAAATAAAATAATAAGGGATGCACCTTATGTAACTAGAATCTTCAGAATTGAGTATAATTGTAGTTTTATTATGAGTTGGGCATCAAAAAATGGTGTCAGAATGGCACTTATCATAAGGGTCTTAAGAAAAAGGCACCACCATAGTTATAGAATAAGTAGTAGAAGTAAATGTAACATACTGATAGTAATTGGTCTGTTTCATAGGGTGTTCAATTGAACCAAATTATTGTAGAATGATGGAGAACTCTACTCCAGCTATCACCAGTGGGTCAGATTTGTATGTGGAGTTGGGTGAATGTAGCACTTCACTACCCTGTTAGTTCTTGGATATAGTAAGAAATTTGCAACACGAATTAGCATAGCTTCGGAGTAGTATTGAGCAATTATTAAAAATCTAGCGAGGAATATGAAATTTTGATTAAATAATGGACCAAAAGGTCCAACCATAGAATTATAGAGTCAGAAGGGATAAAATGGAGGAAGAGCGAGAAAAAATATGAAAATTTTGAAAGTGGAAAAGAATCAGGTCATATTCTCCAAAACTATGGAATGGAAACAAGAATATGGAGTTACAAGGGGGGTTTAGGAAGATCAACCCCCCTACATTTTATGGTGAAAGGGAGGAGGATCTGGAGGCGTGACTGTTGAACGTGATCAAATATTTCCAGGTGTATGAGTACGAGAGTAATATAAAGGCATGATTGACTATTTATTAGTTGTAGGGTAAAGCTACCCTTTGGTGGTAAGAGGTGAAAAGTGTGCAACTATTAGAAGGAAAGATAGTTTCTTGTGAGGAATTCCAGAAATAGTTCAAGTCACAATATATAAGTGGCCATAATTATGAAAATTAGGCCAAGGAATTTCATGAATTAAGGCTGGGACAATTGACCATGGATGAGTTTGTGGCTATGTTTACAAGCTTGCTATATTACATGCCCTACCTTAAAGAGTAGGCCAAATTCCAACGGTTCCTAAATTATTTTCTAGCCTCGTATAAGGAAAGAATCGAGCTTGCTAACCAAAAATATATGGATGAAGTGGTGAGGAAGGCTAGATTGTGTTATCAACAAATCAAAAATAGATGTGAAGGTGGTAAATCATGGGAAAACAAAGAGAGTATTAAGGTGGGAGGGATCGTAAAAAGACATAAACCTTACTACCTCAATAATTTTGGTAGGAATCATCAAAGGAAGAAGTTTAACAAAGGGAATGCAGTTTTGCCTACATAGCCTTATACTCACCCAAAAACTAGAGAGTTGCAGTGAGCCACACTTGCTAAGGTATTTCTCACATAATCCCAGATCTGTCAAAAATATTCAGGAAGTTCAAGAGGCAACGACTGTGAATGACATTACCCAGAATATTCCTAGAATTAGCACAAGATTGGAGGATACACAAGTGGAACATCAATCTACCATGATTAAAATCAAAGGTACCATACTAAACCAAATTGTGTCTATTTTAATTGATCTCAGAGCTAGCTTGAGTTACATCAGCCCCAAAATTGTGAAAAAATGTGATTTTAAATATGAAAAATTCAAGAACGTGTGGCTGGTACAGTTGGAAAGTGGTAACAAAAGAAAAGTAACCAGTCGAATAAAATAATGTCTCCTTAATTTAAATGGTTATCCTGTAGCAAAACATTTAAATATTCTTCCCTTAGGTCTTACTATCTGTTGATAGGAATGGACTAGTTGGAAAAGAAATGACTTTTTATAAATTATCTAGAGAAAACAATCAGTTGTGTTGATCAAGGTGGACACACACGGCTTATTAGAGGAAAGATGAAACCAATATCAGTTCAAAAAATTTCAGCGATACAACTTAAAAGAAGTGCAAGAAAAGGATGCCAATTGTATATGGTACAAGTGGAAACTAGTGATGAGACAAGAGAAAAAAAAAAATTAAATACTCTACTGGTCATTCAAGAATTTGAAGATGTATTTCAACAAGACATTTCAGAGTTACCTCCACATGAGGACATAGATCTTACCATTGATTTAGTGTCAGGTGCCATTCCTGTGTCTAGAGCCCCATATTGAATGAGAACACTCGAACTATTAGAATTTAAAATGCAATTACAAGAGCTCTTGAAGAAGGGATATATCAAGCATAGTGTCTCACCATGTGGGACCCTATATTTTTCGTCAAGAAAAAAGATGGTACATTTAGAATGTAGTGCGCCGTTGGCCCCTAGAATTCCACAATCAAGTTTTACTGGGTTGCATTCAAGATGACATTGCACATCTTTAGTTCTCAGCTTGTGAAACTTGATTGTGCTCTATGTAGTTTCAACAGTCAATCAATCCACTCATAGCCCTGACTATGTTCTGTGGAGTTTTGGAAGTCAGTCTCCCAGCCTCCCGATGAAAATTACACAAATCTTCCAATCAGTCACCTAGGTGTGTTGCATGTCAGTGCTCATGTTACTTTTGGTTTTCAACTAACAATTTTATTACCATGAGTGTTTCTTTGTCTCTAGGTATCACAAGTGTTTGCCTATCTCTCAACAATACATGTACAATGGCCTCCAAGAGAGAAGGGTCAAAGGACACTGTTAAGAGTGAAAATGGAGATGTAGTAGAGCAAGTGTCTGTGAGCTTGCCCATCTATGAAGAAACTAATCTATTCATAGACAAGGAGATCAAGATGAAATGGCAAGACATCAATGACATCTTTTTAGACACATTTGAGGAGAATCTAGAGGACTGCAGGGTCTATGCCAACATACACAAGTCTATCTTGTATCAGATGGCATGCAGGTGTCCCGCATTTCCATGAGTGGACATGATCCATTGGATTGTCTCGCATAATAATCCGAAGAAAATGGTGTTGAGTAGGTTCAGTGGAACAAAACTTACTACAGGGCAATGCACTTACAGGCAATGTATCTCTTGTCACAGTAAGTGATCATGATGGGTACAAACTTCACCAGACACAACAAGAGTGCAAATGCAAGAGACATCTTTAAGAGTTAGGTAAAAGAGTTGTCTAAGTTCCATACAACACCAAACCCAGTGTAAAATCTAAGGATAATGTGGATGGCTTCTCATCTCTTGGTCATCTTTGTATACCACTTATATGGCCAAGAGAGCACAAAAACATTCCGACGGAGTTGGGTGATTTTATTTGATCACTTGGTGAAATAAGGAAGACCTTTTAACTAGTCTGACTGTTGAAAATAATACTGAGAGGGGGGGTGAATCAATATTATCTATTTCTTTTACCAAATCTTCCTTATTTACACTTTGAATTATTTTTGCATATCAGTAGCATAAAATAATGAGCATGAAGAAGAAAAAACAGATAGTCACATCAAAGAACACCAGATATAAGGTGGAAACCCAATGTGGGTGAAAACCACCTGCTGCAATATGTCTCTGTCTTTTTAGAAACTTCTTTTACAATGATTTTGTACTAGTGCGGACCTTTGCTAGTACGCAGGCTACAACCTGCAAAGAGCTACAACTCTCTCTCGTTTTCCAGTCTCTCCTGGAAGGGAGCTACAACCCCCTACTTCTTTTCTTTCAAGGACCACTTTTCATAAATTTTCAAA